>JNBS01000367.1:0-31148 GCA_002081575.1 Thraustotheca clavata | reverse complement strand
TCTTTAAGACGCTTTAAATTACGCATTTCTTTTTCAGCCCAAAGTTTAACCATCTTACGAGGATTACTTTTACAATAGCCATGACGAAAGCGAAATTCCCCCGAGACATATTTATCACGATCTTTAAACACAAGAATAGCAGTCTTGTACACTTTAATTGCTCCTTCACCACCTGAACCAAGTCGAGCATGGTATACATTTGCTTCTTTACCCGTGCTTAAACAACCATTGATTTCAGTCACAACGCCTTGGTTAAGCATACGATAAAGCATCATTCGAGTACGTGGATCAAGTACTTGTTCAGACGTAGCACGATCATCTCTTCCTGTGTGTTTAATACGTCCACTTTCTTCATTACGAAGACTCTGAGCGAGTTGATTTGATGCTGCTTTGGACAAATTTCCTTCGTACTCCATCGATTATGATAATTGAATAATGGCTGGTTCTAGTGACAACACATGCTAATCTCTCTTATCCACCATCTTTCAAAACAAATAAGACATTATACCAATTCATTATTGATTGTGTTTCTACATAAATACACTAGATTGATTTAATCTTCAGCAATTGAAGGTTTTCGAGCCTTTGGATGTTGAGAAGAAGCTGGAGACGATACTTTTTCTTCCACCTTTTGACGATACGCATCGAGCATTTCCAATTGCCGCATTTCTTCATCGTTAAAGTCTTCAATTGTTACTACAGAATGCTCTTCATCGGATGAAGTTCGACCAAGTGCAAAGTCTTTTTCTTCCATTTCCAAGTCTTTATTGATTGCTTCGTATCGAGATTTGCCTTTGGAACTACAACAACGACATAATAGACACACAGCTAGCAAGAAACCAGCGCTGGAACCCACAGCAGCTCCAATTATCCACGTCGAGTCCATTGCTTCCATCATTTCTGCGCTACGAATAACCCACTTCTTATTGCCGATGTCGTGTTTGCCAAATGTACGTACGAACTTCATACATTCGAACGTACAATGTACGGTACGAGGCTGTACAATGATTGTGGAGTGGATTTGATTGTGATGGGAGGTGTATTATTCAATCTTATTGTTTAAAACACTAGCACGAGATATCGACAATCCCCTACCACAATATCAAAATTCACATTATCAATTTTATAGCTATAAAACTACTTATTGCAATCTACTTCTCCTTGCATTGCACAATAAACCTCTTTGTACCAAACGACACTTGTTTTTCCTCCTTAAACAATCACCATATGACAAACTTGGATGTATATCAAACGCACTCAAATCTAACAAACCACAAAGCCAAGATGAATGTCTTCTCTAGAACATGGCTTGATGTATGCAATATAATAATATATTGGTATAAGACGTATATAGTCAAACATGTTATCAATCCACTTTAATACCAAGATTTGATAACCTTATTTTTTTCTCATGATACTCTCTTTACCTGCTCAAGTAGTATGACTATAAATTCCATTGGGATATACCAAATTTTACCCATTGCTTGTCACAATCAAACGTGATCATGTTTGTATCATTTTAAATTTCATTTTTATCCCTCCTATTTTCTTGTCCTGCTACCAAATACTCATTCAATATCTTGTGTGTATTTTCAATAGTTTAAAACATGTTTTTAAACAAGTCAATTGACTTTTTCCCCATTCGTCATTTTCGTCGTTAAGCATGAGTCAGTTTGTCCGTGCATCCAAGTACCGCCATGTGTACATGGAACCAGCCAAGATCGAGAAATGCTACACCAATATTCGTTTGGCTACGGCTACAGGGGAGCAAAACTACATCAAGGGTAACACTAAGTTCTTTGCCATTGCGATTCAAGCTGGTGGGGGTGCATTTGCTGTGGTGCCGTATGAAAAAGTGGGCAAGTTTGATCCTGATTTTCCATTGATCGGTGGTCATCGTGGTGCAATCATGGATTTTGATTTCAATCCTTTTCATGAACATTTGATTGCATCCGCTTCAGATGATACTACTCTTAAAGTATGGGGAATTCCTGAAGGTGGACTCTCGGAAACAATGACAGAACCACTTGTTGATTTGACTGGACATGGACGTAAAGTAACATTGACATATTTCCATCCTACGGCTGCAAATGTACTTGCATCTACATCGGCAGATTACACGGTGCGTTTATGGGATATTGAAAAAGGATGCCAAATTGTCAATATGGAACACAATACGGAAAACTTGGTACAAGATATGGCATGGAACTGGACGGGTTCGACACTTGCTACTACTTGCAAAGATAAAGTTGTTCGTTTGTATGATGCTCGTTCGGGACAAGTGGCTGCTCAAAAAGAAAATGCTCATGAAGGCAGTAAATCAGTCAAACTTACATTTTTGGGTGAAAAAGAATTGTTTGTTACTGTTGGCTTTAGTCGTCAATCGCAACGTCGTTTAAAAGTATGGGATCCACGTAAATTGGACAAAGAATTAAAGAAAATTGATATTGATCAAGCTGCTGGGGTTATCATGCCATTTTTTGATGCTGATACCAATGTTCTTTACTTGTGTGGCAAGGGGGATGGTAACATTCGGTATTATGAAATGAATGACGCTGATCCATTTGCGTATCCTCTTAATGAGTATCGCTCTACCACTGCTGCTCGTGGTATGGCTATGATCCCTAAGCGAGGCTGTGATATCATGTCATGTGAAACAGCACGTTTGCTCAAGCTTACAAACAACTCGGTTGAACCACTTCACGTGTATGTACCACGTAAATCGGATGCATTCCAAGATGACATTTATCCTGATACGTATGCTGGTGTTCCTTCCCACACTGCGGATGAATGGCTTGCAGGTTCTGAAAAGGGTCCAGTACTCAGTTCACTCAATCCTCGTACGTTTGGTGAAATTACTTCGACTGGTAAAGAAGGCACTGCTTCTGCTCGTCCAACTCGTGTTACCCGTGCTCCTTCAGACACGTCCAAGGCATCTTCTTCCCATGGTAAATCCAGTGCACAACTCCAAGCAGAACTCGATGCTGCCAATGCTCGTATTGCTGAACTAGAAGCCAAATTGGCTGCTGCCAATATTGACTTTTAGTCGAGAGATACGTAGAAAAGAATTATAATCCTAATCAACCACTTGCTCGAGTACCATGACCTTTATTAATCATCTACAATAGATTCTACAATACATCTACTCAACACAAAGAAATCATTCCTCAATTCCATCCATCCATAGCTAATTGATTACCATAATAAAGTTATGGTTTATAAAACAAATCACTACATATATATAAACGAGAATAAATTTACATTGAGATGATTTTAACTTAGATTAAATGCATAGGATAAAACAAGTGGACATAAATTTGGTTGATGGACACTTTCAAATTCAAAAGCTATGGGATTTTCGTCCTTTTTGACACAATACAACTTTACATCTTGTGCATTGCATCGTATCATGTCAAATTTTGATACCAAATCATTCACCAAATGATGATAATTTACGATTTGATCATTATCCACTGTAAAACCCACAGGCTCTGGATTAACAAAGTTCTCTTTTGTTTCAAATGATTTCTCAAATTGATTCACACAATAGATCTCAATGTGGTGAGCGTAAAATTGAGAAAGACTTGTCATTTGTTGTTAAATGAAATCAATTTCTTTAGCAAAACAAATTTTAGTTTGTTCATAGTTTTTGATATCACGCACCATTTTCAGCTTTAGATTAAAACAAAACACTTGTTGATTCATCTTTTCAGCTTTTAGAGTCTTAAGTTGATTATGTAGTAAATGCAGAGTTCGATTATGTGTCATATCAAGTGTGGAGATGTTGAGTTTGAGGTTTTTGATTACAATAAATTGATCAAATGCCTTGTGTTGGAGTTCATTGACTTGACGATGTAAAGTAGAACACTTAATAGTCTTTTCATTGAGTTGTTTTTGTAGTGTAGCTACTTCATTACGAAGAATTGCAGCAACATCGACAGATACAAACATATCTTAAAAGAAAGGAAGAAAGTTCATTGACAATTCAATTGCAAAATAGAGCTAATGAGTTAGGTCAAAATACATCAATCTAATACCATATCATAAATCGTTCAGATGACGGATTATCGTATCATAATATCATTCAGTTGAGATGGTATATAGAACAGACGACATTGAATAAGTGATACCAAACATACAACTTTAGTTTTCTACTTGGTGTTGCTCAAGTTAATAGTTTCTAATTGTATTGATTTTGCTATTGAATGGTTAAGTCTACCTTGATCCAAGAATATATACTTGTACTGCTTAAACATTAAGCTTTAAATACGATTTAGATATCGTTGATAATGGCTATTGTCGTTAATTCGTGTTATGCAATAGGATTAACTAAAACACCAACTAAATCTACAACTATAAACACAAATCTATGCAATACTTAGACAATTTTACTGCTTTCTACAATAGCTTTAATCCAGCAATATATAAGAGATCCATCTTGGAGCTAATTTCTAGATAACTATATCAAGAAATGTATCAACTTTAGTCAAGATAACTAAATACAATATTTGCTCATAAGAATATCCCATTATACAGCGAGATTATAGCACAATACTCATATTTACAATACATGATCTACAATATCCATTCGAATTGGCATATTCATGGCAATTTGACGATAAAAAATGTCGACAACCCATTACTGCCCTGTCTAACCAGCTGATCATGTCCCTCTCTACCCATAGACAAACAAACCATGGCCAAAGCACGCGTATTGCCATCAAAACTCTCTATCTTCATGGCTATCGTGTTCTTTACACTAGTTCTTTTTCAGTTCACGTATGATCCCGATATAACACATTGGAAAACATCTTTACGCTCGGAAGAACCATGGACTGATGAAAAAGGAGGTATTCATCTCACAGATCCTCTTGGACAAAAGGAATGTGTTGTGCTTTGGACTGGCCATTTACAAGTGGAATTTATGAATACATCGCATTGCTATTCTCTTGAAGAACGTCAAACATATCTTCGTTCGATGGTGTATACGTTTACTGAGCTTATGGATGCAAATGGCATTGAATATTGGGTTGATAGCGGTACTCTTCTTGGTGTTATTCGTAGTGAAGGATTAATTCCTTTTGATACTGATGCAGATATTGGATTAACCCAAGCAGCATTGGAAAAATTACGTCATCTCAATTTAATAATTCCTACCGAGTATGAATTGTTTGTAAATGATAGCCCATTTTATAAAGATGGACCATATTCCTATCTACCTGCTCGCTTTGTACATAAAATCACAGGGCTTTATATTGATATGTTTGAATTTATCCCATCAAAAAAAGTACTACGTATCAAGACCCATGATGTGGTAGAGCTTGAAATTGAACCTCATAAACAAGCTTTGTACAAAAACAATATCACAAGTGTACGAATTCATACACTTAAAAACACCACTGTGAAAATGGAAATTGACACAGTAGAAGATGTTGAGACGGATATGTTTGGTCCTGTACCCTCTTTGTGTTGGTGGGAGTGTCAACAATGTGTGGATCGAGAGTTTATTGTACCAAAAGATTGGATATTTCCATTGCAAAGATGTAAATTTGATGAAAAACAAGTTTGGTGCCCAGCCAAGTGGAAAGAATATTTGACTATTTTGTATGGAGATGATTTTATGACACCAAGAGAGACACATTAATGGTATTTGTAATAAACTAACACTTTTTTCAAGCTATTGGAATACGAAGACTGTTAAATGTCCAATTTAATATATCATGTACTTGCCAAGTAGATGCTCCAGTAGCTCCAGTAAACCCAAGAAAAGCACGTCCTCCAGTTGTAAGTTGGACAACTTGATCAATATGTAATGGAACGCTGAGTACTGTCAAGTTGTTTAATTCAATGGATAAACAACCCAAACCATTTACACTCCAATTGCCAGAATCCAAATATTGAGAGACGTACACAGAGGGTTGAAAATGATGTTTGAAAGCCCTGCATACAAGTAAAATAGTTGAAATGGATAGGGTCATACATATCTGGAGTAAAATATGGAGTGTACATAATTTTTACATTGTAAATTCCATCAGTCAAATCTGGAATCCTACGAGCAATATAAATGAAAAAAAGTTAGATGGAAAGTGTACTCTGTTGTTGCACCAAGGGAATACGAATGATGAGAAGAAATAGAAGCACTTGGACCTCTTGTTTGAACACTGATGTGGTTTTCATATCGATCTAACAAGTCGGGATTGTACCTATTCAATTTTGTTTGTAAATAGATGATAACAGGTATCTTACCATGTATCAAATTCAATAGTCAAAGAATTAGCCATTCCAGCATAACCAAGTCCTGAACCACCATTGCCAATCTGACTTGTATCTACATTTTGAATAACAAAAGCAAACCCATCACCACCACGTGATCTAAACAATTATTAAGTAATTTGAACTGTGAAGATTGCATACCGGCAATGAGTAGCAACATCATCCATAATTTTACAATGAAATGATGGATTTGATAGACGAAATGCAAATGTTGTTGTAAAACCCTCACGAACATTCATACCACGGGGATACCAAACTGCTCCAGTTAGATATGGAAAAGAACCTGTTAGACGAAGTGCAGGACCACATAGGGGAAGAGGCAGCATAGAACTTGGGACGTTGATTGTTGTACTATTGCGTATACCAGTAAGTGAACTTGAATTTGTTGGTTTTGTTGTTGGAAGAGCAGCACAAGTCCAGTCGCATTGTCCATTAGCATTTCGATCACAGCAGATACTGGTAGAATTACAATTTTGTACCTAGAAAATTTAAGTGTGGAGCAATAAGACAATTCAAACATTTGCATGGCCTAATAGCACAAGACCATGAGAACCTTGTCCACCAACGTCTCCAGTAGGCCCAAGTGTTGAAGAATTATAGATTGCACTTTTATTGAATGTAGAAGATGCTGAAAATGTAGAGAATTGGATATCTATATACGATGACAATCAACTAAACAAAAGTAATGTACCATAATATAATGTTGTTGTAGTTGCAATCGGTGATGGTGCTCCAATGATTCCAGTGCTATGAATACTTCTCCAGCCGTACATGTTGACTTCATTCCAGTTTGCAATACGCTATGAAAAAGTAAAACTTCTTTGAGTAAGTCACGGAATAAACCTGATCTTCGACAATAGCAGCAACAGAAATGTTGTATGTTGTATTCCTTGAAAGCTGCATGACTGTTGTTGTGGTAACATTGCCAACAGTTAAACTTGATAAAGATGTATTATCAGTCCAATATATCTGATATCCTGTAGTTGCAAGATTTTGAAATAAATTATTTGGTGGTGTCCAAGTAACATCAACAGAATGAGCACCAATGTTAGATATAATCGGCACCATTGTAAGGTTAATTGGCTCTACAAAATGCACTTAATATTCATTTCCAGATTTTGAGATGAGATACCAGCATAGGTTAACAATGCACTCTCAAACCACAGGCCACGATATTCTTCATTTTGTACGGTCACCATTGCTGGGTTACTCAAGCCAACATTTGACGGTAGTGTACAAATGAGAACTTCTTCATTCCACACACTTTCTGATAAAGTTGGAGATTGAATATATTGAGCTGCTAACTTGCATGGTTGTCCATTAATACGAACAAATGACGTGTCTCCAAAATTTCTTCCTTGAATAGTTATTGTGTCATTTTCCATGCAATTGTATGTAGTCGCATAAGGCAAAGAATATGGTCCAAATTGCGTGCTAAATACTGAGTGAACTCCGTTGGTCTTGGTAACAATTGCAGATACATTGGCTATAGGGTTGTTTAGAGTACTTGAATCATAATATTTGTCAATACAGCCACGCACTTTGGTCACAGTAGGAGCTAGAACAACAATACTTAGCGATAATAATAATATTGTAAAGCTACCTTTGATAATCATAACCCAGTCAACATGGAACGACTGCCCACCCAAAGCTCCTTTGGAACATGGCAAAAGACGAATACGAGTAATAATTCCTTGTGCATTTTGGTAAATGGGAATATAATAAATATGCTGCATTCCATCAGGTTGAATAGAAAATGTCATTTTAACAGGGTCTGTAAACGGTGCTTTTCTGTTTGTAAATGTATCAACAGGTTGATTTCTTTCCAAGATGATACTTCCTTGGTTGCATAGACCTTCATACGACATTCTTACAACAAAATAATGCCGATCCACAACATTCAATGCCATCAATGGAGAGTCTACAAAAGGTATTGAGCCTATAACAGTGCCATGGAGATATCCATCATCTACATCAACTTCTGCTTCCATTGTAGCTGTCGAAGACTCGGCCCAGTCATTTAAACCATCATTAAACGACCAAAACGCTACAAAAACACTTACCATATCATTAATCAAGCAAATCCATACCTTCTACCGTTCTAAATGGGACTTCAGACAGCGTTTGAGCACTTAAAGCTCGTAAGGAGACTAGGATGAACAATCTTCGCGCCATAAAGATCTTATTGTTTTCAACTTTGGCACATGCCATATTTAAGAATATGACGCCACATTTTAAAGTTGTTATTTGCGGCATCTGTAAATCAGATAAAATTTACTTTTTGATGCTCAAGTTGGCGGGAGGATTCGCTCTCTTCTCGGCAGTCGTTCTAAGCGTTCCTGTGAGTGATAAAGCTGTAGTTCAAAGGTATGTACCTAATTCTATTGTGTCGTACGGAGTGGAGCGTCAAATTGAGCCTGTGGAAGCTGGTGATGCGATCCAGAACTATCAACTCATCGAACGCACTGCATTGCTTGGAGTGTGTGGAGAAGACGCCGAACACCGTGAATCAGGAGTCGTAGTACGACAGAACTTTGTGCAGGTACAAGTCCAGCACAAACAACTTGCTGGAGGCGAGACAGATCTGCGACTTGAGGGACCTTCGCTCGAGTATCAATGCATTACGGATGACATCGATTCGATCTTTGTCAACGAAAACTATCGTCTACGAAAAGTGATTTAGATAGAAAATGATGCTGTTTATCTGAGGCTATTTCGTTTAGAAATTTGCGGGAGGATCGCATGGAGAAGTGTGGCGAGCAGTTCGCATTGAATGCCACGATGGAAGAGATAAGGAGCAGCCATTTATTCTCAAACGTGTATTTGCAGTAGGAAGAATATTTTGTTTGTCCGTTCAATGTGCTGTAGGAATTGGGAGAAAATATCCTGCAAAGTGGTCTTCGTGAAGCTCATTTTGGTAGTTTATTACAAGGTCAGCCACATATAACCAGGTCTAGAAGCTTTTAATGCTTGAATGTGCTGAGGTGATGTAGATTTGTTGAGCATTTCTACCGCAACACGCACTCATATGCCAATGCATCGAATGTCATGCAAGAGCTTTGGCTTGTTTTTTACGATGAAGGCATCTCATTACGTGAATATATGTACACAACAACAAGATCAGCATCATCAGTACTCTTTCAACCCTCAGTAATTCTCGATAGAGCAAAGTTTAAAAGCTAATGGGGTTTAGCTATTTTGGCATCGAATGCGTGTAGAAGATGGTGGTAGCCATGTTTTAAAAGAGATTATGCGGCAGCTTCTCCAAGCAGTGGCAGCAGTTCATGCAAAAGGCATCGTCCATCGTGATATCAAGGTAATTATTTCAAATGTCTTGCGCCTTTGCATTATTTTAGCCGTCTAATATTCTCATCAATAATCGAGGCTCACCAGTGCTTGTTAAATTAGCAGGTAGGTTGATCACAATAGCATCATGGGTTAAAAGTATTATAGATTTTGGTTCTGCTGTGGATGATTATGCCCATGAATTCTTATACGAGAATAAAGGACCATCACAAGCTGAAGAAACAAGAGAATATCAACCACCTGAAGTTCTACTACATGGAGATATTCCTTACGATCCTGTTGTACCTACTTCGTATGATATTTGGTCTGTGGGTGTAGTCTTTCTCGAGCTAATTCTTGGTTCACCTCATGTCTTTTCAATTTCTTCTCGCTCACGGGCTAAGCTTGATATTCATTTACAGCACAAAGTAAAGTTTGCAATTATCATAAGTTCATTTTTTGTAGAGTGAAGACACCAAACTCAAAAGTTATTTACTTCATGTTTTCACAGAGTTTTGTATTTATGAACCTCCATCGCTATTTCGATACCACAATGACTATGCATTAGTTCACAGTGATTGCAACTTTGGTACATTCAATAAGACTATTCAAAACCGTGATCCATTGCACCGAGGATTTCAAGACAGTTGGGGTTTAAATCTCTTGTACAAACTACTTCAGTGGGATCCAAGTAAACGTATCACAGCCCAAGAAGCTCTCGAGCATGTAAATACATTATCAAATTAATCTTTAATGGCTTCTTTAGGCGTATTTTCATGGTCCTTATGTATGTAATGAAACAGGGCGTACTTTTGCTACCAAAGTGGAACTTGAATTGCACAAAAGTTATCTGGAATCTCAACGACAATCCAATGCATTTATCTTACGTAAAGTGGATGATATCCCTGAAGAAATTCATTGCAATTGCAAACGCACCTTTTCAAACGTTGATGCATGCAATCGTCATTTAGCTGCAAGGCATCACGAAAATGAACATAGTGCATTTTGCCATTATGCTTCAGATAAAATTCGAGTTGAAATGAGCCGTCATGAACTGGAGCTTGTACCAGTGCAAACAACACTTGAATATGGTGCAAGCCATTACCATGGTCGTCGGCCATACATGGAAGACAAAGTAATTGTCATTCACGTAAGATTTCTTGTATGAAATAATTCTTTTGGCTAATGATTATTGTAGCATGATGAAAATGGACTAGTGTATGATCTTTACGTTGTGCTTGACGGGCACATGGGCCTTGGCGCTGTGTCTTATGTTAAAGAGCACGTTGGCCAGCGACTTGCGTATCATTTTAAGGTTTTAAAGTTGGTATATCCACATTAATTTGCATTAGATGAACCGAGAAAAGCAAAAGGATGCCAATATGACACGAGTGTGCTCAATGAAAGTGATGAAAATGATTTCTCTGGTACCATTTTTTTGATATACCAATGTAATTATGAATAGGCACAACGTTAACCATGCTCATGCATTTTCCACATGAAGATAGGTTTATTTGTGCGAATGTTGGCGATTCCCGTGCCATTTATTATGACGCCAATGGGTCATTTCAAGTTATATCGATGGATCATCTTCCAAACGTTGCCCAAGAACGCAGTCGCATTGAATCTAGTGGTGGTATATTTCTTGTTTAATGCTTAAGTTATTTGTTTTGTGTAGGCTTTGTATCATTCGTTGGTATATGGAGAGTAATGGGGCAACTTGCAGTGTCAAGAACTCTGGGAGATCGTCATCTTCGGCAGTATGTGAGCTTTGATCCAAGCATTCAGCATTTTCAGCGGGCGAAAGGATTTATTCTCATTGCTACAGACGGTGTTTGGGATACGTTGTCTCCCACGGATGCTGGCAATTTTATACAAGAACGTTTAGATCACCATGATTTGTATGAAATTGCCCAAAGCATTGTGATTGAAGCATACGTACGAGGTAGTGCAGATAATCTTCTTGCTTTAATCATTGAAATCCCATAAACTATTCTTTCTTCTCCATCATGTATCCAAACACATCTTCTTTCTCATGCGTCATTCTACAACCACATTTCTTGTATGTGATTGGTTCAATTTCATAGGAAGTTTGTAAACTTCCTAAGAGCGTGCGAGGCTAGAATAATCTGATTGGTAGAGAAAGCTGATAAAATCATGTCGCAACACAATTTTCGCAACTAGCCTTCACGGCAAGAAAGACGTCATTTGCGAATTGAGCTTGAACGACAAAATGGTCAAGATGGTAATGTAGTCGAGTGCACAAGCTGACTTAATCAACTTTGTTGTAGATTGACGAGAATAAACACAAAAATGAAAACAAGAAGACATAGAAAGAAAATGGGGATTATTTTGAACTACCATGGACATTGCTTTATCAACGAAATACGAGTTGCTAAAATACTAAAGGTCGTTGGACCGAGAATGAAGACAATTAATTGATCAACGCTATGGCTACTGCAAAGTTGAAAGCTAATGGTACTATTGATTACACGGATTTAGCAAAAAAAATGAATGGCAAACGATCGTAAGTCTTCCTTTACATTTGTTGTCTTATATCCTTTATCAGGGCGAAACAATGTCAAGTAAGAATGAAACATCATCCTGTTCTTAAACTTGTTTTGATTCAAAATGCTGCTCTAATTTCTGGTCAGACGCTAAATGTTTGTGCTTCATCAATGGAAATTGAAATGGATTTCTTAACGAACAACCCATCAACTAATTTGAACAACGCGTTTCAACACCAAGGCTATATAGAAATTCCCCTTTGTAATCTCGTACAAAACGTCCCCATCCAACATCCCTTACTACAACTTACATGTATGTGGTTGAAGACGACATTAAAAATGCTGCAATCGATCAAGATATACTCGATTCTCTTGATAACAAAACTCCCTGCATTTTAATCCCTTTCATTTATTTTACTTTAACTATGACATTATTGTGTAGCTAAAGTAACGGTATTTGTTAAACATTCTCAAAGGGGTTTAACCTATGCCTATCCGAATTTCAAAATGAACCTTTGCATTTGTATGAATCAATTGACAGATGTAGGATTAGGTTAAACCTCAAAATTGCCAGAAGCACAAATATAATGTGTTTTAATTGGTTATTATTTTAAACTAGGATATATCCTTGTTATTCATGGTTAAACGGTTTCCAACTTGACTTTTTAGTTTTCTAACCTGCGTGCTAATTTGTCATTCCAGATAAGTAACTCATATCTACTGTTTCTTAGTGACGATGGGTGGCATGTGCGTCGAGTGCGAGGACACTGACGCTAGCGTCTCTTGCTTGGACTGTGGGGATCTCTATTGTGATCTATGCTTTCAGGCACAGCACCGTTCAGGGCGACGTGCAAAGCACCGCACTGCTCCTTTACAAACAGCCTCAGTGCGTCCATCATCAGCCCAAGTGATTGAGTCCACACCAGCAGTGCCAACTCCAGCACCTGTGGCTGCTGTGGAAAAGAAGGAAGCAGTAGAAGTAGCCCCTCGTAGTGTGAATGTAAAGGACGGACAAGTGGTTGTGACGAAAGCCAAGTTTATTCCAATGCGATTGAGCGAAGATGAACGTGTGCTCTTTAACCTCTTGGATGCATCTCTCAATGTATCAGAATACACAGATAAAGTAGATATTCTGTCGTATCGTTCGCCAGTTAAACGCATTGTATCGGAATTGACCGACTTGTTTAATATCATGTCGGGCATGATGGTCGCAAGCAATTTTCGCAATGGCAAAAAAATGGTTTTAGGACGAAAATATCAAGATAATGCTGATTTCTTTAAATCTGTATTTGAAATTGGCCGTCGGTATAAAATCATGAACCCAGGTATGTTAATTTCTTTTGAAAAATTTACGATTATTTGTGTAGAATGCATGAGAAATAATTATGGCAAAATGATTTATCTCTTACAAGATGCAAGCATGTCAGAAATTGAAGATTACTTTGAGTTTTCATGCATTGAAGAAACACACACAGTACATTCGTTCTTGGAAGCCAAAGGAGCATTGGATTTGCTTTTGGATCCTGATGTACCGATTGCTACTCGTTCCATCTCGGATAAGAGCTCAAATGCAGTTCATGAACGACAAGAAAAAGCAGCAGCTATTGCTTCTCTATGCTCCCAGTATAATCAACTTTATGTACAAGGATTAATATTTGTGTAGTTATACAACGAAAGATTTGACTGCTGATGATATTCGCTTGTGTTTGGCTTCGATTGATGATAATAACAGCTATCTTGCACTCAATTGCGATCCAATTACTAAAATGCAAGAGCATCTTGAACACTATTTCTTTACACCATCAAATGGATTTTCCCTTGACATTCGTGCTGGTAAAAATGGAGCACGGCTAACTCACAACCATAAGACGCAATATGCTTATGCAATGCAATCGTTGGAGCTATGGAAGAATATTACATTGGAAATGTTCCCACTTTGGTTTGCAGTCGAAGAAGATTTATTGCATGGAGGTGGCTACCGATTGCGGGTAATAACAACTTGATAAACTCAAGCTAATTAATCGTAGGATACTGGACAAGGTCTCAATCGTATGCAAAGAGCACCAGAAACATCACAACTTGTTCATGGCATTTTGCACAAGACTCAAAAGAATTCCAACATGAGCTGGGTTGGTTCTTCAGTCATTCATCTTGGTGATCACAATGTCCCAAATGCTTTAATGTTCATCGACAAGTATACTCAAGTATCCCGTATTTTAAGCCCTATCGTCCAAACCGTTGACTTTATCCAACGAATGGAACATGATCCAAACACTGCACTTTATATTGCAAGTATGGGAGGGGCTGAAAAATTACGACAAATGATCCTTGCAGACTTTTTTAAACATGGTTTTGATGGTAGTGGTGCAGATAACTTCTTTGATGCTGGATCGTGCATTGATGGTCGTCTTACAAGTGCTTGGAATTGGTGTTCGAAGATTGAAAAGAAACCATTTTACCACATCTTCCTCATGGCTGGCTTTGTCGGATTTGATGGTAGCTTCGAAAAATAAACTTTAGACTACGTACTTTAACGATAAGAATGGTACTTTCTGTGGACCCTATCCCTATATAAATTTAGTATATTTACTAGCCAAAGGTCGGACATGCATGGCAAGTTGCCTTTGCTTCATAATAGCAATTCGAGTACTCAATTATCGACATCTCCTACAAAGAAAGGATATAAAGCACCATCTTTATCTTCTTCAACTCTTAAACAAAGCAATTTAGAACCTTTGGGCAAACGTCCTATGACTCCATTGAAAAACTTGTCCAAAAAACTTGATGATATTCAAGACAATGTGTTTCGTGGCCTCTTAGAAAAAGCTCGTGATGCTATTTACATGAAAGATTTACAAGAGGCTACAAATAAAACAATGGAATTAATCTCTCATGTCGAAGCTAAACATTATGCTAGTTTACATTTACGTAAAGAACATATTGGTGCTTTACAAGTACTTGAAAGAGACTTGGAACAACTTGAGAATGACACAGAAGCTAATCGACAACAACATCGACACAAAGCTAATTTGTACATGCATGAATTTGCAATATCTTTAAGCAATAATGAGGTTGAAAAAGCTATGGAATTGATTGAAAAAGCTACTTGTGAATATAAAAGAGCTGGAGATAAGAGGTATGAATCTATACCTACTTTGCAACATAAACTTCGTGGTGATGCTTTACTGTTTAAAGCTAAAGAAAAGTTTCAATCTGAGGATATCAATGGTGCTCTGGGTCTAGGAAATGAAGCTACTGTGGCATACAATGAATATTATGAATCTCCACACTTTGCTCAATGTCAATTATTGTTATCCCTCTCATCCCAAGAAACATCATGGACTCAAGTAAGTTTAATTTCAATTTCTTTAAATCTCAAAGTTGATTTAGAAATCACATGAAGAAGTGTGCCGATTGTTTGAGAAAAGTAGACACGAAGCAACAATTCAAGCTTTCATCAGTCTTGCTGTAAATAATATGCTTACATCTTTAGAAGAAGCACAACGATGCTTTTCTAAAGAGAAGAATCCTGTTGGAGCATTAAAATTATTAGAACGATGCCGACTTTATCGTTCATGGCTTCAATCTCAAAATCATCCAAGCATTCAAGAGAAAACTGTGTCTCTTACTGTGCTAATGTTATTGGAAAAGCAATTTATCAAAGCCAAAATTCTTCTTCCTGTTAATCGACTTGATGCTTTAAATGAGTATGAACTTGGTCAAGTTCTTACTGAATGGAAATCTGTAATTACTGATCGTGAACTTGCTTGTATGTTTATATCTGAGAGTGCTATGGTTAAAATTGCAACCACTGTTTTGGTCGCAGCAAAAGCACCATTAATTTCATCTTTACTTGTGCTGCTAAACATTGTCTTAACACTTAGTAAGTAAACAGATTCATATTTTTATTTACGTGGCTTAGGTGATGATAAATTGTTTCTTTTTGATAGTTTACGATTCTTGGTTGATGCCTTGGCACTCGCATCAAATTCGAAGGATAAAATATTGTGTTTAACCCAAATCATAGCTTGGACAAATACAAAGCAACTCTTAAATCATCTTATGGTAAAATGTCGATTTATGTCTGTAGTCATGGCTGATCGTGATGCTCATTTTGGTGAAGTACAACTTATGGCTAAATATGCACAAACTTTACTTAATCTGCTTGAAGTATACCCCAAATGCTTAAATGATGATCCCCGTGGAATTAGTATTTTAAATGCAATATGGATGCGATATATGGCCAAAAAAGAGCTTTCTGCTACTTGTTTTGCTGCCGTTTGTACATCTTTTCTCAATGGAATGCCATCACCAAGTGCTGTGGATGTAAATCTAATCACAACTATTGTCGAATATCTACAAGCATATAATGAAATTCCAGAAGAAAAACTTTTACAACTTGTCCAACTACTCGTACAATTGTCATCAAATGAAAGAAGACTTTGTCTCAAATGTCGTCAACACAAAAATTTGTTTAAATCTCGATTTGAGCATCTCGATTCTACATCAAAAGAATCTTTCCTAGCTCTATTAGAAGGCCAATCTAACGATATTCAGTCAACTCTCCCAGTATAAAAATTCATCATCGTCATTTCAATTTACCCCTAATTTAACAAAATAAATACATGTGCACTAATACAATTTCTTGTATCTCTATGCAACAAAACAATTCTTCATCACAACTTTTTCAGGCACTAAAGGATAATTAATGTATCAAGTTTGAATCCTGTCTTTTAATTGGTTAAAATTCATGCAAATCAATAAACCCCTCAAACTTAATGCATCTTATCCAAACAATTTGATCTTTAATTCCTCCAGTATACACAATCTGCGCGCGTATGCGCACATCTCTTTCAATATTACTCACTAAATGTTTCTATTTCTCTTTCAACATTGTATTCCTCTCCTAAATATATCCTACTTAAAAAAATTCAATATTACTTGATTTCCAAACTTCGAAGTATTTTTATTTTATCATTTGTATTAAAATACTTCGAATTTCGAAGATAAAATTTAGGAAGTAGTTGAAAAAATAGTGGTGGAGACAATCCGTCACTTCCGACATGTTGCGCCGAGTCCTTCTCAAGAGCTCATCACGTTGCTTTGGTTCTCATGCAGCCAAGCACGTTCCCGAACAATTCGTTCATGATCGTTTGGTGTCTGTGACGTTGTTGGACTGGGAAGGCAGTCGCCATATCGTGCAAGGTCGTGTTGGCCAAACACTTTTCGATGCATGCCAACTTTCAGGTGTGGATATTGTCAAGGATGATTCTCTTGGTGGTGGTGGTGCTACTTACAGTGCTATTCGTACTCCTGAATTCACGGAAAGCCTCTTTGGTGAAGGCCCAGCGTCACCATTATCTCATGTTGTTGTGTCGAATGAATGGTTTAATAAGTTGCCACCAGCTTCGGATCGTGAACTTCGTATATTGGAAGATGTACCTGAAGAAGATCTTACCAAGAATTCACGTTTGGGAACAGAAATCATTTTGACTAAAGATTTGGATGGTCTTGTTGTGGCTGTACCTGAAGCTCCACCAGTTGAAACTTTTACCTATAAGAACGACTGGGAAGAAGAAGCTCCTGAACCTTATACGATGTTCCCAAAGTCGATTCGTGGTGATTAGATACATTTCTAAGGATGAACACAATCAGTCTATCGTGCAGTGTCACTTTACTTTTCATTCCATCACTCCACGATATATTTTTTTAATAGGAAACTAGCTACCAGCATCAACTTCATAGGCAAGTAACAATTATTGTTTAGGAAAGAGAGTGACATCATCAATGAGTCATTATCTTTGAAGATTGCATTAGTTACTGACACCTCAAGAAAATAGATTACTAGTTTAGTAAAATAATCTTTCGATATTATTAGCCTTTCTACTCAAGCGTCTCCATGGCTACGTTGCCATACATTCCATCGCTTGTTGATTACTTTCTCGTGGTTTCTATCTTGAGTAATTTGCTTTAACTCTTTATCTATTGAAAATCTATCTAGATCCTCATGATGCTCCAGTGCGAACAATTCTTAACCGAGTACCAACTGAGGATCGAGCTAACTTTCCACTTCCTGATGGAGTACGCTATGTAAATATTATCATTGTGGTTGATAAACTCAATTATTTCCTAGTTTTGTTTGCCTGACAAGATAGAACTACGATCTCGTGCATCGTATGAGTGTTTACCATCTTTTCATTCATTTACATTGACTGGTGGTGATGGTTCACGAGCGTATGGGTTTGCATTGAAAACGTACTCTGAAGAAGCTGATGGGATTGCTATTCCTTTAGTCTATTGTATTATTTCTCATTTTCCATTGTTTTCGTTGTTTAAAGAGATTTTGGGGTAGATTATGAATGAGTTGATATAACTAAATTGATCTAGATGGATCTATCACATGGAAAATCCAACCAAAGTTGAAAATACACCATCTTTACTACATTTTGAATGTGATGCTCGTAAATGGCTTGTGTCACCACGTTCAGCAAAGCAAGTGCCTTTGAATAACAATGATTTTCCTACAGTAATATAATTCCAAGTAAATAAACTAATCTTATGAACTATAGGGTGTGGTATGGCAGGATATTATTAAGGACTTTGTGCTTGAAATGCCTGCACCACAAGCTGGTGCAACAATAGAGTTTTATGTCCATGATCGTTTATTATTTGGTCAAACAATTTACAAAAGTGGTTTACAGCTAGTTGACGATATATGCTTTCAATTACTTTTCCAACATTTGAGCATTAAAAACATTGTCTTTATCATGAATTGCATGCTATTAGAACAACGAATATTACTACATTCATCTCACCATGGGCTTTTAACACCGGTTTGTGAAGCATTGTGTGCTCTTCTCTTTCCATTTGTCTGGGAACATGTTTACATTCCTCTACTTCCAATGAAGCTTATTGAATATCTACAAGTAAGATTTTTTACATACTCGTCTAAACTAAAACATTAGGCTCCTGTGCCATTCTTCATGGGTGTACATACAAGCTATTTGGCAACTAAAATTGGTGCGGATGTATTTGCTTCTTGTGTTGTTGTCCACTTGGATAAAGATAAAGTAGTTCGACCAATTCACAGTGGTTTATTACCCCATGGTGCACCACCATTAACTCATCAAGAGCATCGAATTCCTAAATTTCCAGCAACTTCAGTAGCAAAATTAATTGCCAAAGCAAAATCAATTCTTGACTTTCATCAACCGATAGCTAACCCACATACAGGTAAACAACTTTTATAGCTATTGTAGTTAAATTACTAGTAGCTGAGACTAATCGAATTCGTTCACGACGTAAAGCTCGTACTTCAGATGCTCTTCGTGTTATGAAAGAAGATCAAGAAGCATCCGAGGTTGAAATAACCTTTGGTCCAGGACCGGTATTATGGTTGTATATGGTTCATAATTAACTCTATCTTGATAGCTTGGAATTACTTTTGAATCCACCCACTTGCGATTGCTAGCTACAGCTTTGACTACTGAAGAAACAGCATCTTGTGCTTCTGCTGTCATAAAAGCTTTTCCTCAGCTTCAAAATGGTTTACCAGGTCCTGCTGCAATATCGGGGATGATTCACCCTGGCAGCTTTCTTTTAAGTGTTAATGGTCACTCGACATTGCAACTTTCATTTGAATCAACCTGTGAACTATTACGTACACAACCTCGTCCATTGCGATTACGATTTCAAAATGCATCAATGCCATATTCTAATGCATGCCGATTTGCAGCTCGAGTCCAAGCTTCAGCTTTTTTATCGCTGCCACCACCACCTTTACCACGTTCAAAATGGTCAACACCAGTAGTTGAATGGATTGATGAAGTGCGTATAGCATTTGCTCAATTCTTTATTGATTTATTTCATGATTATGCCCGTCATGTCATAGTTGATCATGTGGATCATTCACCACGATTTTCCATGATAAAGCCACCAGCTACATCTCCATTGCAATTACGACGAAATAGTCTTCAACGTCGAGCTGCAGTAGCTATAGCATTTAACAGAGAAGCATTCCTTCGTGAACGAAATCAAACAGCTTTTTACGTGAGTTTCTTTGAGACTCAAGCTTTTCTTGCATTTATCAATGACTCTGCTTTAAGTGAACTTGAACATTTAAGCTTTACATCTCCATTTGTCGAACTCTTTCAAGCTTGTTGTTGTGAAGCTACTGAAGATGGTATTCACCTATTACTTCGACGTCAAAAAGCTCCGTTATTAATCACTGCTTGCCATCTTCCAGTACAATCTCAATCCATTGCAATTCCACCAAAAACTAAAGAAAAGCTTAAAGAAATGCCGCAAGATGATATTGAAATTAGAGCAGCTACAATGACAATATTGACAGAAACCCCAGCTAAACGTAAATCAGCTACACGTCAACTTGAAATGCTTATATGTGGTACATCTAGCCGTGAACCAGAGGTAATTTATTCGTGAAACAATCTCTCAACTTGGTTAGATGAATCTTGCAGTGAAAGCACGAACTCGTCGATCACTTAGTGAAACTTCAGTATTCATGCTTGAAAATGAACTCCAAGAACCTCTTGAAGAATCAAATCAATCAGAAAATACATCTTCCAAACACTTTAAAGATCTACAACAACAAAAGAAAATACACTTGTAAGCTATTAAGTTTATGATTTCCATATTTATGTATCTCAATAGATTCACCAAACCAATATGGGCTCCATGGAAACTCAAAAGTCGCAAATAATCTCCATTTAACTCATAGATTTCATTTAATTTCCATTTAATCGTATTGTTCATTATCTTTTATAATGATATCGATAACATCATATATATCATATTTGTAAGCATACACACGTTAAACTACTTTAACGTATTTAACGTTCATAGAAAGTACGACATCTGATCATTGTACTGGCAATTGCCGGCAATGGAAGACACGCGATTATACAAGCGGGAAGCAATCGGGCGAAAGATTGTTGGGTTATTTGCGTTATTAGCGTGTGCTACAACAGTCCCTTTCAAGGATGATATAGCAGGGAAGGTAGCTGGGGCTGTGGCGTGTATGGTGTTGTATTTTTCCATCATGGATTTGGTTGTCAACGTACGAATTAAACGTGGTGCTGCAATGCTTGGAGCATTTGCATTAAGCTCTGCTGGTCTTTGGTTTGCAATGAGTCCAATATTAGATCAATGTTCTCGTGACACTTGTGCCTGCGCATACGCGTCCATAGTATTTCTTTTTGTCACTGCCTTCGTCCAACTTTTAGCACTGCGATATGCAAGTCCACTTGTGACTCCTTCAGTAGAAGACGATGAATTTGCTCGAAAACGTGCTGAAATTGTACTATCTTTTCAATTACGTTTGGATTTGGGATTTGCATTATTATTTACAATTTCGGCTGTCATTATGTCAGTGCTTACATCCAATGCTACAGCATTTGCTGTTGCTGCTTTTCTACAAGTTCTTCAGACTACTGGCACGTATGTTCTTCTTCAAAATGTCCGTCAAAATATGTCTCGCATTGAGGCGACGTACGTTGAGTCAGTCTAGTAATTGTTTTTGTCATGAAAATACGTATTGTTTACGTCTATTATCCTCTACAAAAATTTAAATTCCTGCTATATCTCGCACGTACACCAGGCAATTACAGCAATAATGCAATGATTACCTCTTCCTAGCCATGCGTCCGTCCCATAATAAATGCATTGCAATCAGGAGTGGTGCAATCGACTCTTGTTATCTTAAAGTTTGTATAGGAGCCGCGGTTGTTCTAAGCAAATGCTCTGGCCGCCCGCCCACATATGGCGCATACAAATATTAAGATATTTTTCAAACATACCCAAGTGTGGTTCGGCCAACACAAAACCCAAATCATAATACATGCTTGGATGCGAGTCATGGACAAAATAGTACAATCAAATGCATGCTTCAGGTTTTACAAGAAGACCGTCTGACAATAACTTGCCGATTTTGCAACCAAAAAGCGATCAAACTTGAGAGACCTCACTATCCTCGAAACTGGAATAGGCACAAGGCCACAATGACGAAGTTCTAAAGCATAATATATATTGGATTAATGGATTCTTTTGTTGTCAAAAAGCGACGCATTGAAAACGAATCAGAACAAAGCAAAGATCCCAATAATCTCGATGAACAAGTTCGATCTCAATGTTTCATACCTTGTCCAGGCGACACCAGAAATATTACAGTCATTCACCAAGTATTGTAATAAGCATGGCCTTAAATCAGTGGCTATCGTGCATGAAGAGAGCCGATCGTTTGCTAGACATATTAATTGCACAGGTTCATTATATATATACAACAAACCACTTAAATTTATAAGAAAAACATTTCTTGGTCGACGTTCCGGGCGTCATACAATTGTTTAATCAATGTAATCTATATGTTTATTCCAAGCTTATACTCAATTCATAATATGTATGGGAAGAATGCCTGACCGAGGTTATTTTCCTCGTGGCACTTGCCCGCCCATGCGAACCGTGGTTTACTACGAATATGGATTGCCCGCCCAACCAACTTTGGCTTGCTCACAAGAGTGGGATACACCGGTTTGTGTCAAGCGAGTTTAGTTGTCTCATAAAAAGTGCTACAGCCAGTTGATAACAATGGACGCGGCGGTCAAGCACGAGAAACTCGATGTTATCTTAAACAAACTTGTGTGTATAACTGCCTTCGTTGCTCTCAGTTCTTCGGTGTCTATCTACCACGTTTCTGGAGGTAAAGCTGCTGGCGGATTATCCCTTGCTGGCATACTTATTTCTATCGGTGACAATGTCATTACTCCAGGAAATTGGTTGATCAAAGCTGCCAATGCTGTAGCTGTGCTTGTTGGAGCTATTTGGGTCACTGCTGCAGCTAAATATGTGCCAAACTCTGCAGCACCTCATGTGTGTGCTGTGTTTCTCTTTCTTGCGACGTTCTTTCAACTCATTGCTGTCTACAGAAGTGTTAGCCGATTGTCATGCAAAGGTGATCAAGATCCTGTCAAAAACAAACAACAAATGGAAGCTTTATTAATCTTTGAATTACCTATTGAAGCAGTCTATGCTGTTGCGTTTACTGCAGTTACTATCTATGAATGTGCTGCAGGAACCAAAAATTCGTACATTTACACCTCATTTATCATTGTGGCAGTTCTTCAACTCTTTTGCGTTGTCTGGAAGAAAAGTGAACTCAATGCATGCCGTGATTTCTTGAGTGAATATGCTCTCATGGAAGACCCATGATTAACTAACTTTTAAATGTACATATTAATTTTGAATTTGTAGAAATCATGTTGCAATCCATTATTTCTTCTTTCTATTGAAGCTAAACCCAGCACGAATTTGCTCCATGAGTGATTTTCTAGCTGGTGGTGCATCTGGCAATGGTGGAGCGGTGGGATAGTGTTGTGCTGGTGCTGCTGATTTCATTCGTGGTTTTGATTTACGTGATTTCTTCTTTGGTGATTCAGGCAATGGTGCTTCAGGTTGAGATGGTGGTGGATGTGTAGGCGGTTGATAAGGATCTTGTACAGGTGCTTGATATTGAGGTTGAGGTAGTGGCTGGTTAGGATGGCTCAAGTAATAACTAGTTCGGTCGAGCACTTCAGGTAAATGGCCTTCTGCAGCCATAAAATTCTTAACTTCTTCATGTGAAAGACCCAACTTGAGCAAGTTGTTAAACTTTGCACAAATTTCAAAATCCACGTCATTTGCAGTAGGTGGAGCTGCTCCTGGTACTGGAGGTGGTGGTGGTTGCTGCATTGGCATTGCTGGTGGTGGTGGAGGTGGTGGAACATTGCTTTCTTCATGCACAACAATAGCTCCTTCATCATCTTCTTCACGTTTTTTCTTTCGCTTTGACTTTTTTTTCTTTTCTTCACGTTTAGCTTCATCCAAAGAAGCAGTAAGTCGAGTTTCAATTTTCTGTGCTTTAAGATGTTCTCTATATTTTGGGAAATTGCGAGCATCTAATCGTGTTCTTCTTGGATCTGTCAAATACGAAATAGGAGGCACATCAGGTTTTTCTGCAGGCACGGATGGAAGTGAACGATGCGCTTTAGCTCGTGCTTCATATTCGTCTTGTCGTTTTTTCTCTTTTTCAATAGCTCGTGCTTGTTTTCGTTTATGTTTTTGTAGTTTTTGTCCTTCATGACTTTCTGGATCAGTCACAGCAGTAATTGATTTAACCCAAAGTGTACATTCATTGCGATTTCTTGCTGATGCAGAAACTTCATTTCCTTTAAACGTGACGATTTTAAATGAATTTTCATGTGATCCAAACATTGTCTCGCCACTCCAATCCTATAACCATGCATCTAGAACTTTTAAAATCATTCATTTACGTACTTTAACACCGGTAATTCGCGTTTGTTTTGTTGGTGCAGCTCCTGATGTAGCCATACTTTCATTTTGGTAAACTTTAAATACCCCCGTATCCGTGAAAATACAATAATACTGCTGGCTACGACATTATCAGCACTTCATAAATCAGCTAAAGTTTACGTACAATGTCATACTAAAGCGTAGTTCAAGCACGCCTTCATAAAGCAAGTCGCCTTCATCGGCAGTCGCCATATTCTTGTTGTCTTTTTATTTATTATAACACTATTTACATCAAGTACTTATTTTCATACTATTTCCAAAAATAAACACTAATTTCAACAAACACTATTTTTACAAAAAAATGTATGCGTCATTACTTGAAATAGTGTATTGTCACATGATTGTACCTTGAAGATTGAAAGAAGGAAGATGCACTTGAAAGAAGATGTGCTCAGATGTTAATAATGAATTCAATGGCTTCCTTCTTCTTATGGCTACTGCATTGTGTTCATTTAAAAGAAATATAATTCATCTTTGTCTTTTCTTTATATCAAAAAAGAACATTGACATGTGTCAGTATGACTGTTGAGGTTTTCATAGATAAACTCATATATCACTTTCTCCCGTCATCATATTTCGAATTCATGAATGACCCAAAATCAAAAATGCTAATCAAATACTACTATATATTTTCATCTTTATTAGATGTTGCCTGGTTTATGTTTGAAATGATGCTTCATACCAAGGGAGAAGCATCCTCTTTCAATCATTTGATGTGGTGGAATAAACTAAAATCAACATGAGATTTTAATAAGGAAAGAAAAAGTTTACCTCGCTATCGTTTGTTTCCATATTGTCTACGTGTCGTGAATGACGATAAAATGGTTCACTCATATTATCTTCTGTCCGTCGAAAATGTGCCTGCATTGGCAATGGAACTGAAGATAAACGAATGGTTGGAGATGCTGTAGGATGAAGAGGAATTTCAATTGGATTCGATGCATGTGCCACAGACATTGCACGTAAACGTCGTGGTTCTGTCTTTACTGGACTTCGTTTTTCATGTCGAGGAATACTTTGTTCTTCTCCATCTTTAGCAATTTTCAATCGATTCAAATATTTCATTCGCCATTTTTGTTCATCCAAATACCCTGATGATTTATTTGGCATCGAATGGCTTCGCATTGGCATCGCATTATTCATTTCTCTATTTCATTATTTTATCAATTTCATACGACTAAATCCTAATGTACCTTTGTTTGATTGGGATAGCATTGTCAATCTGTTCCATTGCAGATTGTTGTTCTTCATTATCCGTCGATGATTCATCTTCTGTTTTACTTTCCTCATTTTCTCTTTTCTCCTGCTTTCCCCGGCCTTTGGCAACATATTTTTCAAACAATTTCGGATCAATCATATACTCCATTCCTTCTTCTTCATCCTCCTCATCTTCATCCTCATTTATATCGTCTCCAAAGAACAAATCGTCCATTTCCAAGTCACTTAGCGCCATTCCCGCTCTTCAACTTGTCAGCAAATGATCAACTAAAACCCACCACCATCTTCTTATCTTGAAGTTTGTATACTTTCTCCGTGCCCCATCTTAAACATGCTCAACGTTGCGTTAAATACGTTAAACACGTTAAACCTACTTTCTCATTCTTATGGCCATAAGTGATCGCTTCTTGTGGTAAGAAGAGCACATGAAGATCGAATTCCTAGAGAACAGTCCGTTAATTGATGATTTATGAACGTTAGTTGAGCTATTTAAGATGGTGGGAGCGATGTTGAACGCAGCTGAGGGTATGTGCAGCTGGAAGAATGGGTTCTTGTGGTGTTTAACTCGTACTTCAATTCAACTAGTAAGTAGATATACATTAAGTAGATTAGGAATGCTTAACGATGCTTTCTCGTTGCCCAAGCTTGTGTAAAACGAACAAGAATATCAATATATTCAAGCACAAGTTGATCAAGATTGCTTTCACGATACTCTTGAGGTGTTTTAGGCAATGGATCTCCAATACTTAGCAATCCCATACACGATCCATCGTTTAAAATCAAAGGAAATCCATTGTAAAAGCGCATGTTGGAAGGAAAGGGAACAGTGGCACGAGGATCATTAAAGATGTCAAAGAGAATACACCCATCTTTAGCCCCTTCAATTGCCAATGCCAAGAACGAATATGGAATTGTATTCCCTACACTGGCAATGGCATGGAGCTTGTCGTTGCCATAAATATGCAAAGAGATGTGTTGGCACTTGGTTGACGTACGAAGCAATGAAGAAATGATGTGGAAGAGGATCTTGACGGCAATATCATGCACTAAAGCGTCACAATTGCTGATTGCTAGCCCACGTTTATGTCGAGGAACTGGCGTCAATGAGGAAGAGGTTCTTCTTCGTGGTGTATGCACTTGTTTATCATGAACAATCGGTTCTCGTAGCTTGACTGCATTGTTGCAGCTATAACACACACGCATTTGAATCTCTTGTTCATCAATTGGAATAGCTTGGACATTCGAACAAGTACCACAAACTTCATTATTGCAAAGGCGACAAGCATACGCAGGAATAAACGCTGAAAATGGATTCGTGCACACTCTACAGCCATTGCCAACGTGTAGAGAATCGGATATTGTGTGCTTAAATGGGTCAAAGAGATAGCTTGCAATGCGACTACGTACGACAAAGCTTTGCAATTGACTCCATGCTTCACAAACACGAACAAGGAATCGTTTACAGGGGTCTTGTACCCCATTTTTAAAGTGATACCCACCAAGAAAACTTAATCGTACACGATCCCCAATTGCTTCCAAATGACAAGACATCAAGACAAACTTATATCGTTTAGCAGGAGGTTCATCTTGAGATAGAAAAGCTTCAGGTTCATCAATTGTTTTGATTGTCCAAATGAAGCTTGTGTCGGATAGTTTTTCAAGTTGATCTAAATACAAAAGTTCACGTTCTTCCGATTGCTTTGAGAACAATTGTGTCTTGGAGCCTTCAAAACGTAGTTTATAGATACCTGCAGCCAGAGTTTGACTACGTGGTTCATTAACATCACCAGCTTCTTCGTTTGTAGGTGTAAATGAAATGGTAGATGATGTAGATGAAGATGCTTCAATATCCACTGCTGATTGTCCTAACAATGGAATTTTTGAATCAAGAATGCTCGTTGAGCTATGCAAACGTGGTAGATTGTCTGTAGGAAGGAATAAATCACGCACACGTTCCTTCTTGAACCCCGTTGTGCCTTCAAATACACTTTGCCATAGCCAGTCATTATTTTCATACTGATCAAGTTCTGTTGCTGTCCAAAGCAATTCCATCACTTCTTCCAATGATGCATGAACCAATTCAACCGAATGGATTAATTGAATGTGTTTCTTGGAATCAGCAGAGATATTTACTTTACTTTTACTGCCATATTGGAGTCGTTTGAGTTGCAATGCATCGTTTTGTTGGTTAATTGAGTATTGCATGAACTTGCAAAGCTTTCTTCCTCGTCGACAAAGCTGAGCATCGCTCATTTCAAGCACAGATGAGGTTGAACCAAGACCCCATGGCCCAGGAATTGGTTTGCGAGATTTCAGAAGAAGCGAGGGACGATTTGTCCAGTAGTACGCTGCTTGCTGAGGGATAAACGACGAGTTCCTCGATACACTCGTCATTGGAAATGACAATTGAAGCAAATTTTGACAAGCGCCATGTGCAATGCTTTAAGCGTGCTTGTCATCCGAGACATCCCACGCCACGTCATGACCCCGGCTCTGCATGATCGTCAAGCTCTGAATAGATCTACTCTTTCAAGCTTTGACTCTTTGAATTTAAAGCATCAATTAACATGGCAAAGATGAAAAAGATTTCATATCTTATTGATCAGTCAAAAGGGCAACTTGAAATGGTAATTGACATATCAGTATCAGGCGGTTACAAAAAGTGATGAAAACCCATCACATGATAACGATCAAGATACGAATAAGTGAATCATATTTAAAGTTGAAAATGGAGAATAAACTTTATTAGCATGATGGCGAAGAAGGAGAATATATCGCCTGGTGCGTGTCTGTGTTTGCATATGTATATGACTTCTGGATGTAAAATTTTGGTTAAAAACAATGCAATTAAGACTAGAAATTATGTCGACTGTACATTTGAGATCCTAATGTTGTTGTAGCATTGGTTTTTGATGCTAATGGAACATTGGGATTGTACGTTGACTGAAATGGACGTTGTTTACCACCTGAAAAAAGCAAATCCGTGTTGTTTGCAACGTTGTTTTCACAAGTGTTCATACCAGGTGCGTACCTGGCTTGCCTTGTGTACCGACTACCGGGGACAGTTGAATTATCGGGACCACTTGGAGGTTTAGGATCCACTGTGCCAAAGAGCGTGTTGCCTGCTGCTGCCATTGCATTACGTGCAGCTACTTTTGTGCCCGATGCAGAATTAATACTGTTTAGATTACGGTGACTTGAGTTGGATGGCAAATTTTCGGTTGGAGGTGGGACAGGACCATACATGCTTGGTGTTTTTTGTGTTGCTGGAGTAGCTGATGGTGTCTTGTTGTCTCCAGGAGTAATAGTTCCTGCAAGAGATGAACTTTGAGTAGGTGCATTTGGAGTTGGCAATGATGGTGGAATGTTGGCATTTACTTGAAAAAATGGATATTGTAGTGCTTGGCTTGATGTCGGTCGTTGATTCGGATCGTATTTTAGAAAATCTTGCATAAGTTGGATTGCTTCAGGACTTGCATGAGGAATAATAGAAGCCAACGACGTTGATACAAATTGTGGAAATCGATAATTCATTTGAGCAGCAAGCTTCATGCCTTCAGGCCAACTTGCATGTGTAGGATTGCCAAGCACGGAACAAATTTTATAAATTTGATCACCTTCACTGCTGCCAGGAAACAATGGTCGTAATGTAAACATTTCGGCCATGATACATCCCATGGCCCAGGCATCAATTGGTGAATTATACGTCGTTGATCGTAACAAGACTTCAGGAGCACGGTACCACCTCGTTGAAACATAATCTGTAAAAGGTGGTCTTGATCTTATTTCTCTTGCAAGTCCAAAATCAGCCACTTTGACAACATCTCCTTTCACAAGCATATTTTCTGGTTTAATATCACGATGAAAAAAGCTGTGTTTATGCATAAATGCTAATCCTTGTAGCATTTGGTACATCAAATTACGAATTTTTGACTCTGGAAAGTGACGATCTCGTTTTTTCATCGTCTCATACAAATTGTTTTCCATAAACTCAAATACAAAGAAAAGTTCATCATTTTCACGAATCACTTCTTTGAGTTTGATGATATTTGGATGATTGAGTTTCTTTAAACTCTATACAACATTCATTAGTTGTCTTTTCTATTGAATCTTTATACCTTGACTTCACGTAATTGCATGCATTCTTCCCATGTATAAAATTTCTTCTTCATTTTCTTCAAAGCCACCTACAGAGATGAGTTCTTTATCTAGAGGTACACACGTACCACTTCTCCAGACGTTCGATTCACTGCTTTAAGCACAGAGCCGTACGTGCCATCGCCAAGCTGCTTGGTGACCTTGTACCTGTTCATTCAATTGCTCACTGATATCGTTTCACAACCGAAATTATTTTTAGTTCTTTTTTAAAACTTAGTTTAGCGTCTTTTTAACACATTGTTTAAATAGATGTATAAATAAGATTTAAAGCTATCTTTAGAGCATACTTTATGAAATTTAAATCAATATTTAGAGCGTGCTTTTTTCATGAATACTTCAAAACATAACGATAGACATCAAGCTAACATCTATGAACAACCTAATAACATATTTTAGCATCATTCATTCACTAAAGTTTGAACACAGGACTTGAAATCATTTAGAGCACGCTTATTTTATTAAAACTTAGACAAAATACATGCGATTACGAAGTCCACGATGGACATCAAGCATACGTCCATGCATTTCAACATTAGAACCACTGGCACTGGAGCCTTGATCAGATCCATCTAATTGAAAGAAACGAGCACGGAATGCAACGAGATGGGAATAGTATGCAGCAGGAACGATAGACACCGAACGTGTGCAACGAGCAAAAGTGTAACACAGACGATAAGTAAGAGTTTGAATTTCATCGGCAGTAAAACCAATTTCGTCCAAGAGAACATGGTAATGAGCAGGACGACTTGTGCCTTGAAGACCTGAGTGACTCATCAAGTAGAAGTCGTGCTCGGTAGGATGACAAATACCAGTGTCAACGACTGTACCAGCTTTACAATTGCCACTACGATCAGCATCACTGGCGTTGGCAGGGAAAATACGAGTGTTGTGACGTTTTTGAACGATGACAAAAGTGATGGCAGGATTGTACCCAGCTTCGAGACGCATACATGCACGACGAAGGGCAGCTACTTCATAGTCCAAAACCATTTGAAATTGTCCTTCACTGACACCATCACGATAGAAGAGAATACGGGCAGGTTTAACACGAGTTTCTTGGAAAAATGCTTTAAGGAGATCCATAGCAAGGAATTCCAAGTCTTCAATTTGTTCGATACGATGACCTTGTTCACGAATGACCGATGCATATTTAACAGCTTTTTTGTCCACAGAAGCAACGATAGCAGCAACCGATGGACGAGTTTTATCCATGGGACTAGGATGCGTCACATCAGCACCAAATACAATAGTTGGAGCTTGATCCAACTTTGGCAATGGATCACGACATACTGTGTTAACACCTCCAATCTTTGTGTTGACTTTAAGCAAAAGATTGGCGATGTA
>JNBS01000366.1:0-42058 GCA_002081575.1 Thraustotheca clavata | reverse complement strand
CGCATTTGCAAATGAACTGAACCTAAAAGACCAAGGCTTCGCATTCGATCACGATATAACACTCCATCAGCAATTGTGAAAGAAATAACTTCAGCATATTGTGAAGCAACCAAACGATATTCGTTCTGCAATAAGGTCATTTCACCTACAAAATCCGTCTAGATTGTTACAGTAGCTCATTTTACGTGTGAAATCCAAGAACAAAATAAACATGGGATGGCCTGTTGCAGCATACAAGTCATAAGTTAATGGACTTAATATGCCAACTATAGGTATCGCTTGCTAATATCATTTAGACAAAAATATTTACATAGTGTACCTGAAGAACCCATTGATCTAGGCTCATGGTTTTACCGAGTGAACTCTCTGGCACCCCCTCTTCTAGATTAAGTTGCAGAGCACGATGTCTACAGGATTATGACCAAAGAAGCTCATTACTTCAATGATTACCCATTCCACACATACAAAGCTGGAGCTGACCGAATCCATAGCATTTCATCAATGAAATGACTAACAATGGTCTTGTTTACCACAAAAGCAATATTGATATCCTACGAAAAAAGTATGCTTTCTTAAAAGTGATGAAGAGTTACATGACTCTGTAAAGCAGTAGCCATCTCATTGAACTCGTTGAATTCCTCGCAATTTTTCGTGAAAAAGAAGCCGACAACAATAACTTTATGCTGTTCTTTGAGTGCCAAGATACTGTCAATTGTATCTAGCTTTATTGCTGCTGGCCCTTCAAGTTTGTTTACAAACGCTATTATATCTTGACTTCTGTGAATGCCATGATACAAAATGAATTTTCCTTTTCCTAGTATTGCAATAGCTGGTAGTGAAGTTATTCCTGCATTTTGACAAATCTGAGCTTGATAAGCACAGTCAAGACGACAAAGTTTTATCTATTGCTCCAGATTAAAGCTAAAACAACTGAATAGTACCTGTTTGTCAGCAAGCTGTGAGAAAAGAGCAGGGTATTCTTGTTCATATTGAATACACACTGCACAGGCTGAAGAAGTGATACCAAGAAGAGTGGTTCTATTGTTGTTTTTGAGTGATCGAAATGAAGCTAATGATGTCAAGTTAAAATCACCCACAGATAACAATGGAACAGGAACACTTGTACGAGCAAGATCTATCTATCATCAATGCTGAAGAATAGAGTATGCATATCATACCTAAAGAGCAATCTTCTCCATGAAATCCAACATCACAAATACACTCATACATTCGACATTCTCCATGGCCAGAGCAATCATTTATGCAGGCACTTCCCAATGCGAATGAAAGCAGCTTTAGAATTACAAGAATAATGACCGTTGTTTGGTACATGAACTCGCGATCTTATCGTTATGATACTTTACAGATATGTACCTCCATGACTTTGTTCAGCGTATCCAACCATTTCAGAATTGGGCAACTGAGCTTGTGAATCGTCAAAGTAGTTTGGATTTTCATTAAGTTGTACTTGATGAACGATATTGATCTAAAATGACTGAAAAGATATTAAAAAGTTTAGTTTACCTTTGGCCGAGGTGGAGGCATACCAATAGAGCAAGATTCTTGGTCGTCAAAAGCGTCCAACATGTTGTTTAATTGAGTTAATGGACCAAAAGAAGTTGCTTCAGAAGTTATCTACAAATGTTGGATTGGTTGCACAAGCAATATAATGCTTACAATCGACTGGGGCTGTTTAGCTTCCTCTTCTTCTGTTGGGTCATCTTGACTACCTCGCTTTCGTTTGATCGGTGATGACACTTCAAGAGTACTTGGAATTGGTTCAAGCTCGCCAGCAATCATGGAACGAACAAGCCATTGACTGTTGACAATATGAAGTTTCCACTCAACAGCTTTGACGTATTTTTGCCCTATCGAGGAGGGTGAGATAGGCATAAAATAAATATACTTTACCTTCAGGGGAGCAGCAAAGCAAGTGTGTATTACGTTTAGAAAGACGAGCTGTCACTTTAGCCCCAGCCAACTCAAGAAGAACACTTAACACTGTACGTTCAACATTAACATACAATGATATACTTGCAACAATATTTCTGCAATATGATGAGTTTAGTGTATATCTATAAATCATACCTGAAGCAAGGCAATGGTAATTGTGGAAAAACACTTTTTGTGGAAGATCGTGATATTGAAAAGAGATCATGTGAACGTCGTGAAAACAAATGATTTTCCTAGTCATTTAAGCATTTACAAAATTGTAATCGCTAACCTGAAGACAGCAGTGTACCCAAAGCTCTGTCACAACTTTAGCACCAGGAAGACTTTCACATAGAGATAAGAGCATTCCCTCTGGCATTTCAACTCCATGACCAACAACGATGTGAGTTATTCGTTTGATTTCATTTGCTTGGAGAATCCGCGGATCGATGGTATTAATTTCTCGGTATCTACCGCCTGCATTTTCAACTTTACATTTTAAAATCCCATTTGGTCTCTATATCATACTCAGCTTAATTGTGCTTGGTAAAATACCTGATCAACAGGCCACGTTCGCAAAAAGAGAACCATAAAACCTGAAAAAAGTTTACGTGGTTCAGAACGAGTCTCTGTTGGCTTCTATCAAAATTTTAAGCATAATACTGCATTTGGCACTACCTCAATTGGGGCTTCTATTACAGGAGTGACTGGATTCGGCGGTGGTGATGGTCGCTTCATTGGTTGTGGTGATGGTTTAGCTACCATTTTAATTTGTGGTGGCTGGACAGCAATAACTGGAAAGAGGGTCTCTTGCATACACTCGAATGCCAAACAACTCTCAATAAGCCATTTTGGCGATACAATTTCAAGATTTCCGTTGGTATCACTCAAATGGCGCCAATTTCTGCTTTCACGTTGAGATAACAGCTCAAAAAATAGACATCACCCTGCAGCTTCAGCTATGATGTGCGTCACACTCGAGTTGTATGAATCGTATCGTGAACCCATGCCAAACCGAATTAACCATTTCATTTTTTGTATACTTTCTGGATTAAACCCTGAGAGCCAAAATACACATCCATCAAGAAAATCACCTAGACAACCTTAATGACTTTCAATATTGTAAGATAATACCACGAGGTTCATCTCGAAGCTGTGCAATACATTGTGTAAGTTCATCATTAAGCTTCATGCTTGTTGGTCCACTTTCCTCTTCATGATTGTCGTCATCTTGGAGTCGAAATCGATCCTCATCAACATAAGCTTTAGCTTCTACACATGCAGCTATCCATTCCAAAGTAACAACAGGAATCCCATGGGCAACTGCAGCATCATACTTTGCGCCACCAACTTGCTGCAATTCATAAACGACAAAATCAATGTAGGTTCTGTACCTCTGCTAAAAGATGTGTGGTCGTACCAAAACTCAAATCAGGTTGGTATATTGCATGATGTTCATCACATAATTGTTCAACCATTTCTCGATCTTCCACATATAATCCTATCAAAACAAAATTCATCACTCCATTCATTTTTTCATCATCAACCAGTCGTGCAAATACAAAGTCCTTCTAGAATTCCCAGTTTATACTCTTCAGCTGGTACAATTTTTCCTTGTTTTTTTGATTCCACAAGCCATTCAATCTTGACAACAATCATGCCTGCAGCCACAGCAGCTTTATATTTTTCAGAACCAACTCCTTTTGCTACTAAATGAGTGACTCCTGCATGAAGATCATCATCCCATGACATGCTCAGTTCCAATACTATGCTCTGTGCATAACTATTCTCTTCAGGCAATAAACCCGTGCTACACACAACATACTAATGTCATCAATATCAATCTTGACATTTTCACCATACCTCAGCCATCATCATCTATTACAAAATCCATCTCCGGATACGGTTTCCGGAGTCGCCTAAATATTTCCGTGATGCAATCCGCAAGTTTGACACCATTTTTTTCATGTTGGACACGAGAAATAGCTTGTCTCAGTCCGGATATTCCAAGGTGTTACTTGCAGTATCCGGCAGTCACTGTTTGGGACAAAGTATTTCGGGGTGTATTTCGTTGACGGCGAGCGATCATAAGCGATGCCAGGCATGAATGGAATAGAAATCTCGATGGGGTCTCGTTTTGAAGATGCTACAGAGTGTGCAGTGTGTGGCAAGAACTTTCACGCGTTTCGTCGTAAGCACCGTTGCAAGGTACGAGTTGAGGAAAGAGTTGAGCTCAAGTGTCATAGTCGTGCGGCAAGGCGGTGTGCCGAGCGTGTGCTACCGCGCATAAGAAGATGCCTCAAGGAGGGTTAATTCATTCAGATGAACCTGTACGAATTTGTGATATTTGCATTCAAAATGAACGGGCTGAACACTTGGAGCGAATGAGGCAAGCTGAAGTTGAGAATGCACGAGCTCGACAATTAGCTGAAATGGAAGCAGCAGAACGTCGACGTGAAGCTGCAGAAAAAGCTGCACAGGAAGAGCTTGAACGGAAAAAGGTTGATGTGAAATATGACTCCTACTGAATTTATTGTAGAAAGAAGAGTACAATCAGTTGGTTCGCAAACACTTTGGAGATGCCTTACCAACTGTCACGCGTCGACGTAGCTTTGATCATATTTATCCAAAGTCTAAAATTCCTGGACAATACCGACAGTGGCTTGAGTCTGTTGTCGAACGCTCCAACGACATTATATCGTAAGTAGATTGTACAGATTCATGGGGCTCACTTTGGGTTTTTGTAGAATGCAAGGCAAACCTATGATCACACAAGTTGAGTCTGTCATTGAAGAGTGTGCTATTTGTCTCGAGGTACTAGAAATGGGGCATGCTATCTTTACAACATCTTGTGGTCATTCTTTCCATTGGAGTTGTTTAAAAGATATAAAGAGTTCCCATGCATCCAATTCAGATCAATGTCCATCGTGCAGGTAATTTTAGGTGAATTATGATCAATTGTCATCTCAATTTGATAGAGCAAGTATGAGCGATTTGCAAATTAAAAAAGCTTGTGATCATCCTCGTGTCCGTGCAACCCATAAATTTTGCCGTGATTGTGGGGAGCCAGTTACTGCTGCTGATGTCAAGCAGAGAGTTGAAGAACCAACAACTACATCGATGCCATCAGCTGCATCACCTGCACCAGGAGCGAATGGAGCTACTTATCGTGCAGGTTCCCAGGGAGCATTGGTCCAATGTCCCCAATGTCGCATTCAAATGCGTGTTTTGCCACATATGTATAACATGTATTCATACCATTATGACCATTCTTGAATTCATGACCTTTTTAGGCGAGTTGCCTGTCCATCAGGTCATATGTTTCAAGTCCAAGTTGCACCCTCTACACAATCTTCAGGACGCTCGATGAGCAGTTATTCGCGCAATACAACTTCTGGCTACCCTGGTTCGAGCTCCAGTTCGTACTTTTATCGATCATAATATTGTTTCAACGAGTGCCGCGTGTGAAGATGATATAAGATTTGTACATATCACTTTCGATCTACCACATTTTATCATCAGGAAATATAAGTATGTTTAGGTTTTTTAGTTGACTTCCATACTATACTATTCGTGTCTGTTGCTACTTGGCTGCTTTGAGCATTTTTTCTGCTTCACATTTAAATTCCCGTATTGTCTTTAACTTTGCTTTGTCAAGGACTTGTGTTGCTTCTTTGAAGATTTGTTCGTGTAAAGTACTCACTTCGCTACATACATTTTATTACCTTATTCATCAATCACCTCTTATACCTTATTTCAGTTGTCACTGTGTCAGCTATTCTTTTTAGTCGCTTGGTGCATTTTTCGTAAATAGCTCCATTCACATTGTGAAACACTTCCAATTTCTGCTTTGTTTCATTGATTTCAGCATCAATTGATTGAAGAAGGCTTTCATATTCGACTCGAAGAGCTTCCTCTACTTTCTCTTTATGTTGTTGTAACACCACTTTCATCTCTTTGACACATAACTCAACCTTCCAATGAACACTGGGTTCATTCGTCTGTTCCTCGACCACATCCCATTTCAGCCCTTTCTTATCGACAGAGTACTGCATAGTCGTATGAGCCATACGAGAACTGTTTCGAATTGTGGCCATCGGAAGCAGTGTGATGTTGCTGGCAAATTTCAAAATGACAACGATGGCGCCAAATCTTTCCGGATAAAGATCATCCGGATAACGTTTCATTTTAAAATTTACGCGCCAACGATGAAATCGATCGCTGAGTATTTACACGGTGTGGAAGACGATGTCCAGAAGAAGAGGCATTTGCGTAATCCATGGAAGGAATCATACAAAAGTCTTCTGGAGACTCCGTTTGCTGCGATGGACATCTTTGTCCAACCGATGGAACGAGCGTCAGACGAATTTACCAAGGGTTGTTGGAGTGATGAGGTTTGCTGATAGTTTTATACTTGTAGTGATTGATGAAAGTTCATTAAACGTACAACTGAGACTTGGTTTGGAGCTACTTCTTGATCAATGATGATTATAAAGCGTAGAACTACTAAAACGACAAATTGACGATTTAACGAAAGCTACTTCCAGTGTAGCGCAAGAATGGAAAGTGGACTCATAGTGAACTTCTGATAGATTAACATTTTACCGGTGAATGGCCCTGGAAAGCAAACAAGGAAAAGACATACGATGGAGAAGTGTGTTGAAGTTGAAAACGAGGTTGTTGCTGTGCTTGTAGATCTTCATGAAGATTTACTTGAAAATTTGGATGGGATTGCAAGAATTCCACTTCCGCCGTGGAAATTGATATCACTCAAAGAAAACGACTGGAGTGCTATTAATGTTAGTGTTGATCACTACTCTGGTCACACAGCTCCTTATGCCGAATGCTTTCAATTCGAACAAGATAATGCTAACTTGGATAGTAATTGGAATAACTATGGTATTTTGGCATCTTAGGGCGATCCTTAATTCTGCTAGTTTTCTCTTGCATGAAGGCTATAAAGCCATTCCTTTTGGAGGACTTTATTCATCTGGACGAAGATCACGAAGGTCAAGCTAATGACATATCCAACAAGTATGAAAATCCCCGGAATTTTGTTAAATTAATGAATTTAGTGACAATATCGAAATGCATGTGGACACTGGGGCAATAGATTTCGGCGAAGAACCTTTTTACTTTGTATTTGGCAATCAAAGCAGAGAAATTAGGTAGTTATCGCATCAAGTAAAATGAGCAATTACGAAATAGCCGATGCAGTCAACACGATGTATCGGATATAGAATCCGAAGCAACACCACCATTGATACCTGTGTCAAAAGCTCAATCTTTTCGGACATCGCTACCTCTTGATCAATCTCCAATTGTGGAAAACACTGCAAATGCCACACGATCAAGCACTCCTGTCAATGAGCCCGAAACATTGATTGAGCAAATTCAACAAGCTTACCAGAATGCAGCATCCATATTGTTACCCAAACAATTAATTTTCAACACTAAGCAGAGGTACGTTATCTACTTAAGTATTACTGATGAACGTGTTGTAGTTTTAACCCTGAGCAGGTAATTAGCCCTAGATATCAAAACGTGCTAAGCATTGATCATAGTTCTGCAAATCAATACTGCACTTCTTTCCACCTGTGGAACTGAAGTCACGCACACTTGCTTGTTTTGATGTGCCTGTTGTCCACATAGCCAAAAATTTGAACGATTTAAAGTGTCGAAGTTTTATCGATGTCAATGACATAACAAACTTGCAAAGTCAAATTGCCCTTCAATTTTCTGTGACTTGCGACGAAGACTATGCATTGCCATGGAAGGCAGCAGCACAGATACCTCGCGGTAATTTGACCAAATTGAATCTTTGTCAACTTTATGTAGTGACTTTATCAAGTACAGATCAGGAATATGGGCAAAGAACACCAATTCAGGTAATTTTTCAATTAAATCTTTGCAAACTATTATAAAAAATAGCCTCAGCCTGTTCACTCGCTTCCTCAAGTATTTTTTCATTGCAGCATCATCGTGAAAATACCAATTAGGGACAAATGAGCCAGAGATCAATTACTTCATCTATCAATCGAACTCGGTCCCAAAACGAAAGCACTGCTGAACCACCTTCCAAGAGAATTTGCACAACACGTCATATTCGCCCGATTTCTTTAAAGAAAACAATGGCATTGCTAGAAGATGAAATTCTTCGATCTGCAAGAACAACTCAAACTTGGTACAGCATGCAAATGCAATTTATTACTTAACCGTAATGTTAAGCTTCCTCTCGCAGTTAACAAACAATTTTAGTGGAAAGATTACTCCTCAACAGTACGTCATTTACATTATCAATGCTAAAACATACTTGTTGTTAGGATATTCGTCGCTCTTGTATTTCTGGCATCTCAGCACAATAATTCAGTAATTTTGGTAGGATTTTTACCTGATAAATTGTTTAGAGCATACGTATCAACCTTGTCAGTCTGCAAGAATCAAGGGATATCAAAGTTCATTTAGTATGAGTTGTACGTTTCTCTAAACTATCGTTTTTACACACAAATCGTTTTCTACATGAGGAATGAATCCTGTCATGAAGGATAATAAGAAATCTTTACTTAATAATCATACTCCATCTAAAAGCCAAAGCTCTATTTTGCAACATACTACAGATACCAAACTATTCAATCGGACTAGCGATGAAGATTCTGGACGTGAAGACAATGTTTTGACAAGTGTGCAATTGGAAGTATCAACGGAGGACAACACAGAAACATCTAATTATTTTGATGATTACTTGAAAGTTAACTTGACAAAATCTGCTTGTCCCGAGTCTTATCGAAATCTTGAAATGTACTCTTCCTACTACTTCAATATAAGGTTTTATTCTTATTAGGATGAATCGCTCAATCATTATGAAGCTCCGAGAACAAGAAAAATTAATCGAACGATTAAAGCACGATAAAGCAAGTCTCGAAAACAAAGTACAAATTTTGCAGCAAGAGCTACAGCTGAAGCAACAAGTGAGTTAATGCTTTTCTGTTGATAAACTCAACATTATCAAATTTAGATTCATCACACTTTACTCTCAACGAAAGAACGTCAACATTTACCACATCTTGAATCTGGCAAAAGTTCAAATGGTAATTATCAATTTCGATTATAGATATAATTCTTTGTTAGTGCGATGTCCAGAACGCCCTCAAAAACAAGCTCTACCTGGTCCTAGAGGTAAATACTAGTACAAAATATTCTCTCATTTAAAAAGCTGTGAATTCACCTCGAGCCGAGAAAACTCGTGATCGTATCGCATTGACTCCAACTGAGTTGAGGGAAATCCAAGGGCTTCAGTTAAAAGTTCATAATCTTGAAAGTGAAAAGAAAAAGCGAACAAACGAGTTTTCTTCGCAATCTAATATTTTACTGAAGAAAATTCAAAAGCTGGAGCAACAGGTTGATCTGTTAACCTGAGTAATCATCCTAATCTAATTCCTAGCTCACTACTCAAGAAGAAAAACTTCGTGAGCGTGAAGCTCATATTCGTATGACGGAAATTGGAATTGTTCACAAGGCTCAGACGATACAAGGTACCAAATAGATTTTCATTAACGACTAACTTTACTAAGGAAAATATCCAACCCCACGCATGCTCACTGATGACTTGTGGAGCTCAATAATACCTTTAAAATGCCAAATTGATTCTTCTGACAAAAAATCTGACGTGGGAACAGCTTTTGATGAGTTATTTTCACGCAAACTTCTTGAGAGTCTACAACGTTTGCCTGGTCACTGCACAGAGAGATGGATTGAGGAAGTTAAGGTATTTATCATATATGCTTCCTTGCAACACTTAAAGCTAATTAGGAAACAGCAACGAAGCTGACAATGCTACATCGCGGATTCAAGGCTCTCAGTGGTATATTTCAACGTTTATCTTCATGCAGTGATCTTTATCAACTTGTTGGTCTCATTGCAAATGAGGTCAAAGGGCTTATCGACGCTGAAGACGTACAATGAAATGTGTAATATGTCATGTTACTGGACTATATGTTAGGCTGTTGTTTTTGTTGTTGACCCATTTCAGAGCAAGGAATTTTGGAGCAGAGTTCAACGTGAAAATGGTGACATGGTCACAATGCGCTTTCCCATTGCCCCATTATCCATGTCGCTTCAAGCAGCCTATCACGAATTTGTCACTCAATCAAAAACAAGCAACAGTTCTTCACACCAGGTTTTTATTGCACTATCAAGATTGAAGGATTGACAAATTTGTTAGTGCCATGGTGGGACAACAGCTTCAGAAAATATGAAGATTTTATCCCGAGAACTTATTGATGCTCCACCAGGTTTTGCTTCATATATTTACCATTCAATAGAGTCGCTAAATGTCCATGGATGCAAAATCTTAGCTCACCCACTCTTTTGTGGTGATACCAACAGCACTGATCGACTAATGAAGCTAAAAAGTTCGTCAACCATTTTAGTACCGATTTGTGTTGGCGATGAGAAAGAACCTATTGCTGTTCTACAGGTATTTACAATTACTCATTTGATCTTCATTGTTAACAGGTGTGTGGCAAAATGCAAAAGTTTCGTGGTATGGGCGTGGAAGTTGCTATTGAAAATTGTCGTCATTTCACTGAAGAAGATCAACTACTTTTAATAGCATGTGCTAATTTCTGCGGTGGTCTGCTGAAAAAAGTTATAAGCTTTACCGAGCTTGAAACAAATCGTCGAAGTGAATATGTAGAAATCCAGCATTTTATGTATTTAACCATCACTTAGGTATTGCTAAGCTTATCTCGACAAATATTTACTTGCTTGGATTTTAAGAAATTGTCAATGCTAGTAATGCGCTCTACAAAAGAGCTGCTTGACACTGGTGGCTTAATTACACTAATAGTAATCTTAAAATGAGTAGATCGATGTACACTTTTCGTAACTAAAATGATATCCCCCACCGGTACTAGTGCTGCTAATGAAACTTAATCTGATTGATTATATGTAGAGCAGGTTTTATGTGCGTGGCAAACAGACATGGCGAATGGAAGTATCAATTTTCATGAAGGTTTAGTTGGCTATTTAATATTATCTCAAGCATCTTGTCTAGGCAGTGAAATTATAGTAAAATTTGGTGAAGGAATTGCTGGTTCATGTGCAGAACTCCGATCCCTTGTCAACGTTCCTGATGCATATGATGACAAGCGATTCAACAAGGTTTAAGGTTTAGAAAATCTATCTAATTCATTCATAGACGTGGGATGAAAAGACCAAATACAGAACGAAGAGTATTCTTGCAGTACCAATTATCAGCTCAAAAGGAACTTTGCTTGGTGTTATACAAATGATCAATAAGTCGGGTGGAACACCATTTCGTGGCAAAGATGAAGAGCACGTCGAAATTGTAGCTCAATTAATTGCACTTGCAATGGAAAATAGCAATCTCTTTCAAAAGACTCAGGTACTTGAGTCTCGTTGACGTGATTCTAATATGTCGTGTAGAATATTAGCAAGTGTATAGGTTCTTACATAAGCCATTTACATTTGAATGAAGCTCTTCTCAATTTAAGCTTAGCTGCAGAAGACGTTGTGGGTGTCCAGTGTGCATGTATATACCTTGTTGATGAGCGTACAAATGAACTATTTACATTTCACAAAACACGAAAGAATCGAATTGATGTCCGAGCAGCAACTTACAAGTAGTTCAACCTAAACTATAACTCTAACTGTAGTGTAGGAATAGCGTCATGGAAGAGGCTATGGCAAAGAGAGACACAGTAATTGTAAATAATACTGGAATGTGTTTGCATTACAGTCCTGCTATTGATGCTTTAAATGGCATCGCTGCTCATGAGGTAGTTTTGTACAATTTGGTAATATCATCTTAGTGTACTAGGTCATGTATGTGCCTCTATTTCAGTATGGCAAAAATGGTTTACGGGATAAAACATTCATTGGATTGCTGCACCTTGTCAATAGAAAAGGAAATGAGCATGACTTTGATGCCGAAGATTCACTTGTTGCAATTATTGTAAACCAAGTGTCAGGAATACTCACAAGTATCATGGAGCGTCAGGTACTAAACTTTATTATCTGATATTCGATTCAAATCTTGTCTTTTAGAATATGCAACAATTACACGAAGATACAAAGGTTTTTGTATTGCATATAGCGACTAAATTGATTTCTAGATGTTGCTCGAAACATGTATGCCATTTTATAAAGAACTGAACCCTCTTGGGGTTATGAACGCTGTTTATAATGCCGTCACATCTACTTTTGCCATCGAAAAAGGTCATCTTTGGCTTTTTAATGAAGACAAGACCAGTATGTGGACACCAACGGTAGATTTGGAACGATGAAAGGTTTTACCAACTATTTCATTAGCTTCTACCACTTGAAGAAATGAAGTTTGTTAACCCATCACTTCGAAGAAGGTTATCTCTATCTGCAAAAGATCGTCTAGAAGTGTCTTGTGCTGAAGGTTAGCTTACCAAATCAGCCAAGAAATTTATTTTACTAGGTTTGCTCAAAGGAGTTATTCAAGACGGGAAAGTTGTATGTGTTCGTCGATGGGATCTTGTGGTGATTACTTGGATTTACGATGGTTTGTTTAATACTCGTAGGGTGATCAAGGTCACAAAGAGGGTGTCCAACATATTACAGCTACAGACAGAAGTGCAAAGTTTACCGAGTACGCAATTACAGCTGCCCCAGTTTGGGATTCTTTTGGCATTGAAGTAATTGGCGTTCTTATGTTGATGGTACATAATTCAATCATACTATTCATTTATGATTGTTTAGTACCCAAGAGGAAGAAGTTTGCATCGACTTGAGCTCTCAAAAATACCAATATTTACCAGACAGGTGCAGTATTAGTGATGATTGCTAGCAATTTTATTTTTCATTAGATTACAAGTGCACTTATGGTTTGTCGAGAAATAGCACACCATCGTCATCGTTCTCATCGATTGGAATCAATTATTCGTGGTTATGGATGTGAAGATCTACCACCACCCATGATAAATTCTACCATGATGTATAATGCTTCGGAAAGCTATTCATCGGATCATTCTGCTCCTGATACATTTTCACTTTCGATTGAAATTGATGTTCATGGTTGGCTTCGAACACACTCTTATCCGATCAACTTTTTTAGCAAAGGATTTAGTATCAAATCCCGAAATGAACTACTACGATTACCAATTGATATATATGGCAATCGTCATATAATTCAAGTAACAAATTATCCTCGCGGCATTTTTACAAAAGAGCACTTTGATAAATGGTAATTTGTTAGTGCATATAATACTCAATCTTTTGACGAGTAGGATTGGATTTGATATTGCATTTGGTGATTGGGAAAAGATTAAGTATGATGTACACAATGCTTTTAGTCGAAAAGAAACTCTTACAGCCTACTACAGCCGTGATCGAAATATCAAAAGAACAAAGTTACTTCGTGAATCTCATGGTATAGTTCGACATGGATCAATAGAAGTAAAGCCTGATGAAACAAGACCACTTTGGGATCTCTCGGACCATATACGGCATGAAGTCGCTGCATTCCTGTGGTTATTTTGCTCCCAAGACTTGAAAATTGCATGGAATCATGTATTTGCCATATTTTCAGCCTACGACACGGATGATTCAGGTCAAATTGATCCCATCGACTTTGAAGTTGTTCTTAAAGGATGTGGGGTGCATCTAAATCATCATGTACGAACCTTTATTGAATCTATTCCTTAAAATTTGCATATTAGGAATATGATGCTCTGTGTATGATGTTTTCAATTGCAATCAAACCTGAAAAAGGAACTATGGTTGACATTGATGGGCCATACAATGTGCTGTACAAGTAAGTGCCTCCCATTCCTTTTCAGCCATATAACACTCATATATAGAGAACTCTTTCAAACTCTAGCACCATTTTTCATTAAGCACATTCATTTTGAGCACGAAATCTTTCCAAACCTACATGCTACAGCGCACACAGTTGACAGTGTACATCTTTTACTTTCTCCAACAGGTTTGGATTGTATCAAGATTCCAACTCTGTAGCTTTTACTCTTCTTTACTGGGCTTTTTGGGCGAAAACATGTATGCAACCGTGGCAATGTGAGCAATTACAACCAAAACAGAAGCACCAAGTTGCCCTGATGGACCAAGATTTGTTTTACCCCATCCACCACTGTAAAATCCCAGTACAATTCCAGTACCTAAATCATTAATTTAAAAAGAATTATAAACGAATCAATTATACCCGAGAGAAGAAAGGAAAGTGCTCCAAAATAACGATGGGCTGCATCTTTAGGGTTTTTACTATCTCTCTTGAGCATACCCTAATCAAATTATGATACAATTTAAAAATGGATATAGTTACCCCAAGATAATTGATAAAATAGCAAATAAATGCTGCAACACCTACATACGAATGTGTTGTTTGAAAATGAGGTCTGTTATGAAGATCTTTATTGTAATAAATCACTCCAAATCCAATACTCATCAATACAATTGTCAAACTTTGCATATAAACATGCCAATCCAACAAAGCAGTTCTAATAATCAACCAATAAGTTCTAATTCTTTACATGTAAATAACACCTCTTGTTAAAATTTGATTCACGTCGTCGATCACTCATTGCAAGGATTGCCCTACACAAAATATCATTATCCAACAATCTTTTTAATTTAAAACAAACGATGGAGTTGCAACGAGGTAAGCAAGGCAAAAACATACAGGATGCCATGAAAAAAGCACAACAGGATTTGCAACTAGAGCCAAATACCCGATCCAGATAGTCACTCCAACACCAGCTCCAAATGCAGTCACCTTGAACATTTTGAAAGTGATCATCCGGATAATGCATATCAAACACAAGTCCGACAATGATTGGGTTGAGATCGTATGTCTACGTTGTTGCTAGCTACCTCGTATCAGTATCACATCGATCATACCTTTAGATTAGCATTCATCATCAACGATATGCTTTATGATGATATCTCAACACCATATCAAGTATACTTGGATATCATCCGGATAATGGGTCCGGATTGATTTTGGCTTCAATGGTTTATCCGGATTATGTATTTTATCCGGATGGTAATTTTGTAGCATTAAACGATGCGGTTGATTGGAAAGAAGCGAAAGGCGGCAGTGTCCGTGGATGAAGAGATTAAAACGGTGAATGCACAGCTTCAAAGTGATACAACAGCTAGAGGTAATGTGCTTAGTGGTATATGTGCTTGAGAGGAGTAATTAGAATCTTGGCAGATTGGAAAACGATTGAAAGGAATGATTGATGCCAACCCAAATATGACAAATGAACAAATGGGCAATACTTTGTGTATGTGGGGCACTGCTATTTCACGAATTGCTACTGAAAATGATGATGTTACACTTGCAGAAGCTGCTGTTGATAAATTTGAACAAGCACTACAATTACTTGGAAAAGAGGAAATGGGGCCGTATGGCATGGCATTGTATGGAAGTACATCGATGATTGTTGCTACAGAGAAAGAAGACCGGTATGTAGTATGGATTTTTGAAGTGTTTTTAGATTTTGTAGGACGGTATTAGAAGCAGCATTAAAGCAATTTCAAATGGCTGTTGATATGGATACACCGGAAGCATTTGAATCCCATTTTCAATATGCAAAAGCTTTGAAAGAAGGCTCTCATCTTGTACAACATTTGATTGAAAGTAGGTACTTTGCAGTGATTATTTCTAATGATTTTAGGTGGTGCAGATAAAGATCTTAATTCTGAAATGCAGTCGCCCAAACAATTACTAGAAAAAGTAAACTAGTAATGATTATTAAGCTAAATGCTCTGTAGGCCCTGAGCATCTGTGAGCATTTACTTGTCCATCATGCTGATGTATTGAATCACCCAAAGACTTCATCGGATGATGTATTAGGTACTTGATTTTTCATATTTCGTATGCTTATGCAGTCCCAGAAATCAATAAAGACAATTCAGAAGAAGAGGAAGATGAAGTCACAACTGAAGATATGTCAGAGGTTATTTTGCTACAAGCTCAGATTTTAGTACATTTGGCAACGAAAGACCCTCTCGCAATTTTTAATACCTTCAAGCGTTCTTATGGTATAATCATACTATCCCACACATATTTAATTGTTGTATATAGAGCTCTTTTCTGAAAATCTCAACGCTTTGATTGAAATGAATGCCTACTTGATTCAAATCAAAAGTACTTAATTTTTACATCTTTTTTAAACTCAACACAATATTGTTGTAGAATCCGATGCAATGTCGTGGATACCTCATTTAGAATATGTTGAAAAAGAATTTAAAAGTGTATTGCTATCGATTGAGTTTGATACCGACAAGTGTAATGTACGTCCTTTATTTTGCTCACTTATTCATGTTGCTGTAGCACGTCATTCGTTTTTGTATGGAAGACGAACTAGATGCATTTGATGAACGTGCACCAAAGTTACTTGATTGCATGGGACGTAATTTACTTGAACAACTGAAGTGCCACAAGGAAAAGAACCCTGAACTTGCAGCGAAAACTATTTTAATATTGCGAACTGCTCATCATTTACACGACAAGTTTGGCTGCTACCCACTCGCTACTTTGTATGCATTGCCACTTTATTTTGACCCCAAGGTAAGTTGCTTATGAATTGGCGATTTTTACTGTTGTTGATTAGGAATGCAATATTTGGATGGAAACTTGTGAAAGTTATGGAGTCTTGGACGAAGAATTTAAAGCTGATGAGTTCAAATCTATGGAAGAGCTCGAATGGTATAAACAATACGTTGCTGGAGGAAAACTCAACGCTACTGAAGCCACAGTAGTCGAGTAAATTTTATAGATTTGTACATTGAAATCAACGATACCTTCCATTTAACATTTTGTCTTGTAAGTATCACAATTTAAATACACAGCTACAAATACAATCGTGTTCCGCACAAGACTTTGGACTGGAGTTCTTGTCGAAGAGCCACAACTGGACTACAACCTCTTTCAGGTGCCGAAGTATATTCGAGTGTTAGCCATCCTGAACGACGTGGTCCATCTTCAGTAATCCCATCGTCCTAAACCACTTTTACAGAATTTTTACAATGATACAATTATAACCTTGGCCCAACTAACAGGTAGTTGCCAACCTGGTAATGGTTCGTCACCTTTAACCCAAGCGAATGATTCATTAATCCAATTTTCACCCTATTCAATAAACTATTAACCAAAGACATTTTACGATGCTTACAGGCTCTGTCACTGCGAGAGAAACAAAAATCTTGGTCAGCTCTCGTTCATCTCGAATACTCAAGTCAAGTCCATAATATCTATCTGGGTGTTTTGGATTGAAAATGTTGAGCCATCCCAGTGTCCGAGCACATTCACGCTGCTCTGGAAGTGTGAGCGAGTCAAATATCTTTGACTTTAGTTAGATAAATAATCTACACCAGATATACCTCCATGAAGTTTTCAAGGTCAATAATACGCGAAAATAGCAAACGTATTGCTTCAGTTTTACCATTGTGTAATACTGGCATGCAATCAATAATCTCTCGAGCCTAATGCATAATCTAAAACGATTATAGCAAACACAATATACTTGATTAACAGACAACCAGCGATCAGCAACTGCAGTCTCAATTTGAAATAGCTTTTCATATACACCTTCAGCAGTAACATTTCGAACTCGAAATGCCTATGTCAATGAACAAACGATGAAAAGTGAAGCAAATACCTGTGTCACTCTTTTAAGCCACATTTTAACCTTACGATATCGAACAGCTTCTCGTAAAAGACTCCATCGTTGAGATGGAGTAAGCACAGTATTTGGAGTCTTTACGCGTTCTAGCTCAACAGCACTATCTTTTCCAATTTGCTGAACTAGTTGCTGAAATCGACGAGTAGACATGGGTTTGGTGCCACGCTTTGGCCGAGATGTAGATACATAATCGAACTCTAATTTTCCTTTGTTTGGGATATTCTATGAGGAGATGAAATGGCAAATGACTTATACACCAACCTGAAAAAATGTTGATGTAAGAATTATAGGTTTGCCTTCAAATAGCTCATTGCGAAAGTTTTCCCAATTTCCATGCTGAGAAGTGTCTAATAAATGAATCAACTACATTTCCATTTAAATGAAAATACCTCCTCGGCATGATCTAGTTTTTGAAAATTGCTTTTCAGCCTGGGCTATTTCAGCAAGCTTGAACAGTGCCTACTCTTTATATATCAATGTAATGATAGTAGATACTAACTTGTCTATCACCAAGACGAGATAAATCAAGATCGTATTTGCCAGTGGGAATTCCCATGAGAGGAAAAAATTGGTAGCCCATGCGAGTTCGTAAGGAATAGCGTTCTCGTATTGTTAAAACATGTTTAACAAGATTTTGAGCTTCTTTGCTCGACACCATTTGAGGGAGCATTTTTGTCAATGCCATGACACGTCGACTTTCCTGTAAATCACCACACGTCTGCATTAATAAAATGGCTTGCTCAGCGTTGATTCGGATTTCAGTATTTTCAACCTATTGACCATTTTGAGGAAATTAAAATACTTGATAATTACAGCAGCGTTGAAGATTTCTTGGTGTTGCATGTGTTGTTTACCTGTTTCAACAGACTTGACTAGTTGTGAGAGTCCATGATCAGTGATACCTAACAAATTATTAGTTGATATGCAATATAATAGAGTTTAAATACCAAACATAGTCACAGTCTCACGTTCAGACATAAGCTCTCTTTCATAAGAAAACACAACATCAAGAATTCCTGTAGCTGGAACTTCCCAGGGAACATTAGTGCCTTCTTCTCGCAGTGTCATAGAAGACAAAAGTTTCTTTTGAGAGTTCATTTGAACTCGTTGGATAACCTAGGTACACAGTTTATTATAAATCCGAGTCTGGTTAATCAAGTACCTGGTTTTTTAGCAACTCAACAAATTCATCCTCTTCGATGGTGCCACTGCCATCGACGTCATATACTCTCATTGCAGTTTGGACATCGTGCTCAGTCGGTGTTGCTCCCAAAAGCTACATAGTTTTAGGCAAATTTACATTAAGATTGCGTACAATAAAAGCACTTCTTAACTCATCCATATCAATAGCTCCAGATTGATCAGAGTCTATGATGTGATAGACTGCATGGAAGAGGTCTCCTGTGAGTTCATTTTCTTCAATCATTCCACTTCGATTCGTATCCATCTTGTCGTAAAGCATTTCTACAAGTAGGTTAGCTTTGGAAATTAAGGCTTTATATACGTGTTTGTGCTGGTGTTGGATGAAATCCTAATTCCTTTAACGCTGCTTGTAGCTCAGATAAATCTATTGTGCCTGATCGATCTTTATCGATGTCATGGAAAGTGATATCAAGAGCGCTTTTATGTTGTAAAACTATAACAATTAGCTATCTTGCTACTATCATATAATGTACCAGGTTGAACAAGTCGAATTGGTTGTGCTTGGCGAAGTGGTGTTTCTTTAGTTGGTCGAAATTCCAATTTAGTAAATGAACACCCACGTTTTGTAGCTGCAAGACGTAATAATTCTCGAGCAATCATACCATCATAAGGGTCAGCACAATTAAGTGTATAAACTCCACCAGGCTCCATTGGATCAAATGTTGTTTGTCGACTATGGTCGTTAAGACTGCAAGCCTTCATTGAAATTGTGCAGCCATCTAAACACTGTGATTAAATGTGGTATGTACATGATATTACTTGGTGTTCCATTATGAACCATGGCATACATAAGAATACGTCCACCTTCTTTGCCAATGTTATTACCATCCATGACAAGCTTGTGTAATGTTGAGTTTGTCCTTGATATAGTTGAAGCAATCACAGATGCACCTTTGCAACGAATGTTGTTGTAGGATAAATCAAGCACTCGAAGTGCTTTGTTTGTTTCAAGAGATTGCCCAAAAGCCATTGCACCTATTGTTTTATTTACAAAGTAAACTTCAGTAAATTTACCTGCATCCCCAAGGGCATTATATGCGAGATTTATTTCGTACAAATTATAATTCAGACGCAATGAATTTGCTAAAGTCACACCACTACAAACAATGTTAAAAATGACAATATAAATTCAAAGATAAAAACCTTGCAAGACGAAGTAAATTCCACGCCAAATCCAAGTGCGTTAGAGTTAAGTTAACATTAAGCATGCTTCCAATAGCTTCACCTCCAGTCACCAAGTCAGGCTGGACGACATTTAGGTTTTCAGCTTCTCCAATTCTATTTCGCGAAAGGCGAAGATCTAATACTGATTTATTGCCTATTTCTTTGTTAGATCTATGAGTATCAATAAAATGTTACTCTCAAAAGCAGTCATAAAAGCTGCACATTCATGGTCGTCAATATCAGCATTGCAAATACTTAGATGAGTTACTGTGCATAATGTTGAGCCAATATATTTCTTAAGTGTCTTTGCACTCTCTGTGCCAATTTCGTTTTGAGAGATATTTAGTTTGGTCAAGTTGGGTTTCGCTTCAAGGGCTCGTAATAGCGTGTTTAATGCACCATCAGATAGACGATTATCGCATACATTAATTTCCTCGACAAAAGGAACATCCCGTAGTGCTAGCCAAACTTAATGTTATATAGAAAGAAATCTTCTTACCTGCTGCGAATTGTTTAATAAATTTATCACCAAGACTCTGAAATGAAAAGTCAAATGATGTTGTGTTGTGCTTGCGAATTAATATGGGCAGTGCAAGTGGTAAATTAGTTGATGCCAAACAATCACTTAAAAAGATAGTTCTTGGTGACAACTGAATTTCATTTTGGGTTGCAATTCGTTGAATACTTTTGTGTCGATGGCGTGAATGAATTGTGTGACGATAGCTGTAATCCGACACTAAATGAGCATCATCTTTGTTTGGTAATGCTGTAAAGCATTGTGGTTTATGATGCATGTTCGTATACCTAATCAAAGGTGTCAAACATTGACTTTTTATAGCTGCAAACTCTTTGTAAAAGCGTTCTTTTGCAGGGCTACCAAAGTAAGATAGTTTGAGTTGGTCCTGTGTTTGAGCTTCTTCATCTTCTTCTTGATCCTCTTCGTCGTCTGAAAGAGATAGTGTGCTCTGAATTGCCAATCTCCGTGTACGAACAATTGTAGTAGTTGCAGGCGATGGAGTGAGCTATAAATGATGTTATGATGAACGTTAGAAGTCCATTTACTTCAGGGCAAACTTCAGGTGGTTGATCTGCAAAGGAATAAACTCTAGGTTTTATCGTATACCTTAAGGTAGCATTAGGGCAATAAGATAGAGCTTCTTACTCAGCTGCAGCCATATCTCGAACTCCCGAATTAATCGATTGCGTAAGTGCATATTTGGATAATAATGCATCAATTTCGTTATCATGCTGCAATGCTTGTTTGACCGGAAGGGTATTTCCATTGTTTTGTGAGCTAGGTTCTATTCCAAAAGGCTTTGCTTTGTTAAATTCTACTGCTGAAGTCTGGTAGCTATGTCGAAAAACACTCTTTAAAGGACTAAGCTGTGGTGCCTTTGGGCTTCGTAAAGGGGATGTGGCTTGAATTTTACTCGATTCAGATTTGGAATCAAGCAAATCAGGCTCCCAACTTATTCGCCCTAAGAACTTAACCTTGTCTGGACTAGTTTTTTGAGAAGTTATTGATGTTAGTTTGACATCATCTCGAAGTGAACGTGTCGATACAGGAGCCTTGGAACCATTTATATGGTATTTTGCTTGTAGTTGAGGCTACTTAGCACTAACTAATTTAATCACATCAAATTACATACCTGGTCATTCTCTGGAAACATTGAATGAACAGAAGTATGTTTTGTAATTCGTTGCGATTGAAGAAAGTCTTTACATGGAGCTTCAAATGGTTTATCATCATCTCCAATAACAGGTACATTATATCCTTTCAACGGGTTTCTACAAACACCCAGTATTTAACCTTTTCCTCGTCATATACGAACATACTTGTACCACGGTAATTTATTCTCTACATCAATTGCTTTGCGTTCATAAAGCTTTTGCATTTGTTCGGCCATATCATTCTTCATCATCGTGATACATAAAACTTCCTATGGTACAAATCTGACTTAACCAGTTACAAAACCCCATTGCCCACATAGAATAAGCTCTTCTTCCCTTTATCTAATTGCTTTCCCATGCTTCTAGCTTCATCAAGACAGCCACAATCATCTACCCGCTTGTCTCTTCCTACTTGATCTCTTGGCGCCAAATTTGAAAATAATGAAGTATCCGGACATGCAGTGTATCCGGATGACGTAGTGAAGAGGGCAGTTAGTTAAAATGCGTGGCTATCAACAAGTGCTTCGTGCTGTGCGAGTCCCTCTGCGAACAGCAGTGCCCAAGACTTCCCGTGTATTCCAAGTGCAAGTAGCTCGCTTTGCAACTATCTATGATGGCAAAACTCTTCTCGAAGTATGTTTGTGGAATAAGAATTGCAAGTGAAAATTTGTAGGATGTGAACCGCCATCATAGCGATGCTGAAATTCGCATTGCTCAAGTTCCAGTGATCGAAGTAGATGGAGATACCGCTGTGTGTGATGGTGGTGGTGGTGCCCTTGGCCACCCCTTGGAATACATTGCTTTGGATATTGTGTCCAAGGAACCTCAGGTTTGCAAATACTGCGGATTGCGCTTCAAGAAAAGTCATCACCATTAAGATTGAGAATATCTTGTTGTAATGACATTGGCTCGATGCTTGTTATCTGTTGCGTTTATGTCTTTTTCGAGGAGGTTCGTCTAAGGTTGATTCGATCGCAATGGCATTTACAATTGCTTTTTCAACAGGAGAGTACTCAGAGGCATCTTCACGATTCAGGTTCATTGGATTCTTTAAACCAACATTAGGATTGCACATAAAGCGAACCTAGTTCCTATTATGTATCGAAGCAATACGGAATTCTACCTCATGACCACAGTTTTTGCTTCGAGCATGCATTAAAAATGGATGTGTAAGCATCACATCGCCTGCTTTTCCTTGTGTCTAGCACTAGGAATTTAATCAAGAATAGCAGCTAAACTACCTCGACAATACTCTTCTTGTTCTTCAAAACCCATGCCTTTGCTGTAGCACTAACTTTACCTCCTGAATTCATTAAATCAATCTTCATTCAGAATCAATTAATTACCTTTCATGCCATTATGAGCTGCTTTGTGCAAAATTTGAGCCACGTGATGATGTGAGCCAGGGCTAATCGCCTACGATGTATCAGCATTAAAAGACATCACAAAGCATCTTAACTGTGCCACCATCTCCTGGGTTGATGTCATTAAACAGAAAGATCGGTAAAAGTCCCGATTCTTTGCTATCAATATGATGTATATACCTTGAACCATCAACATGCCAATGTCCTGCAGGTGCCCACGGATGCATTGCATGTCCAGGAAATGTAATAACCCACCTACAATCAATGTTAAAGAGATACATCTTCATAATAAGCACCATCCACAGGTTAATTCCTCTGTTTTCCATCGTTCAACGCCACACAATTGATCCATAGCACGCTTCAATCGTGGTGTAATGACATTCGTCCAAGGATCTCCAGTGTTTTTATCATAAGACTCTAAAGAATCACATAAAAGAGTAGTAAATAGTCAAAATGACCTGATATCCAATGCTTCTCTGGCCAAGTAAGGGAATCGTGTCGATTCAGTCCATCCTTTTCAAGTCGTTCCCACAAGAACTCACGGCATGCAGCTGCAGTCTCTGTCGAGAATGCCTTCTTCAATAGCACGTAGCCATGTTCAATGAAGAAATCCACTTCTTCTGGCAAGAGTCCAATTTCATCATTTTCAATCATTCCTACACAGTATCACACTATTTTCATCACGAGCAAGATTCCACTCGTCTCCCTCATCTCATAAGCTCTTTACAGCATCATGCATCTCATTTAGGTCACTAAACACTCTAATGTCCATGCTACTTGCTATTGTTTCCTTTCCTGCCTATGCCACGTTCATTTCCATGTCATTCTACAAAATCTCGGCAACTACGCATCTGGTCATGGACGCACTAACCATCTTCAAGGTCGTCTCGCTGCTGAGCATTTGGGTCGTGGGCTTTGTGGGTGGCGTTCTTCCCTTCTTCATTCGACAGCACAATCGTGTGCTTATGAGTCAGCTCAACTGCATGAGCGGTGGGGTTTTCTTGGCTGGTGGCTTCATGCATTTACTACATGCTGCGATTGAGAACCCTGGACTTGAACGCTGGTCAACGATGGATGAAGGGATCTACGCATTCCCTTATGCAGAAATGTTTTGCACAATTGGATTCCTTGGGGTTTTGATTGTTGAACAATTAGCCCATGCATTGCAGGCCAAAGCTGTTCCTCATATTCACACAGATGACGAAGAGAGTGGAAATGATAGTGCTCCATTCTTAGAGCAAGTGGAAGCTGATATTCCAGCAGCACCTAAAAAGAATCGTAAAAAGTCCCATGATGACCATATTCCATTTGATAAGTACTCCTGCATGCTAGTAGAAAGATTGAACATTATGTAGGAATGCTTCGGGGACTGTTGCCTTTGTTCTCTTTGTCGCATTGTCATTCCATTCTGTCTTGGAAGGTTTGGGTATTGGAGCTCAAAGTACGCCTGCATGGGGAGTGTTCTTGGCAATTATCATTCACAAAGGCTTAGCTGCATTTGCCCTTGGAACAGGTATGCTCAAAGGACAATTAACCAAGTCCAAATTTATCGGCTACATGCTTCTCTTTTCTTTGATGAGTATTATTGGAATTATTATCGGATGGGCTGTCAATGCTGCTGATTCCTCTGAAGATGTACGTATTGCAATAGATATTCAATGAATAATGCAATGATTGTAGTCTGCTGCAGCGGGAATTTGTCTTGCCTTAGCTTCTGGCACGTTTATTTACGTTGCTGTCATGGAAATAATTCCCCAAGAGTTTTCTCATGGCAAATCTAGTCTTCAAAAGACATTGTTGCTATGTTTTGGATACGGAGTGTTTGGTGCTATTGCCAAGTGGTCGTAATTTTAATAAACAATTTTTCAAGACTCTAAGTTGGGGAAGTATAATAGCCATATATTACATGAATGCAAAAAACATTCAAGAACTTCACCTCAATACTTTTGTACTCAAACATGGTGGATGGTGAATGTTTTGTGTACAATAATGTTGGACCTCAGCTTAGAAACATACAAACCATTAACTGTATTCTTCGACTACGACGGACTCACGCCAGACACATAAGACGATATGCCATCTAAGTAAGGTGTAGGACTCAAGTCCCTACGCGTCTAGATGTAGTTTGTGTACAGACGCTTCCAGTCCAGATTCGCTTTCATCATCGTATTCATCTCGATTGTGAACGCGTTTGTGCTGAACTTTGAGCCGCTTTGACCCGATCTGGAATCCATTCATACTTGCTATTGCTGCATCTGCTGCTTGCACCGAGTCATAGCTCACAAACCCTAGTTGACACCATTAATATTGAAAAATAAACTATTGTATACCAAATCCTTTGCTTTCTCCAGTATTTTTGTCCATAAACACCTTTGCACTAATGACTGTACCAAATGGAGCAAATGCAGTAGCAAGATCAGCATCAGTCAAGTCGTGTGGAAGATGATAAATGAATAAATTTGCACCGGCTGGACCTTCAAGTTGTGTAGCTGCTCGAGCTAATTATCATCATTAAGAGCGTTCTACAAGTTTGACATACCTCCAGATAATCCCATGCCAGGCATTGGCGTGGCCAAAGGGTCAAGAGGAAATGGTGCTGGACCACCAGCAGGTGGGAACGAATTGTATCCACTTGCAGCAGCAAATGCATAAGGATTATAGTACATGAAAGTAGCAGGATTTGTAGCAGGAATTGGAGAACCACCAGGTGATGTTTGACCACCAAGAGCTTGGGCACCAAAAACTTGCATTTGCTGCATATACTGTTGCTGAATTTGCTGAATTTGAGGAAATGGAATTGTTCCTCCTGGTGGTAATTGCCAGTATGCAGCAGCAGCCGTCGCAGCTTGGTTTCTTGCACGTTGAATACGTTGTCGACGACTATCAGCAAATTTCACCACCAAAGGTGCCGTGCCACGATCCTAATTTAAAGTAAGAACCTATTCAATTGAGTTGAAAATACCATCGTGTAAATCCCATTAAAGGCTTCGATAGCAGACGATGCCGAGTGTCGATCTTTGTACTTGAGAAAAGCACAACCCTTACTTTGTCCAGTGGCTGGATGCCTTAGAATATAAATTTCTTCAATTGCACCGTGAGGTGCAAAAACTTCTCGAATACTCGCTTCATCAGCATGTTTTGGGATCATTCCAATAAATAGCTTATGTTCTTGGGATGCTATATGAAAATTCCATTACAATTTCATTCCTATTCTCTTCATACCTCCCGCTTGGCCTTCAGCAGGTCGTACTTGCAATGGATTCGATGACATAGGTAAAGTGACTTGATTGTGTAGTGTTTCAATCGCAGCATCAGCAGCATCACGTGTACAAAACGTAACAAAAGCACAACCACGATGAGCACCACTAACTTTATCACGAATGATAACAATGTCATATAGCGGTCCAAATGCCTCCAATATCGGCCGTAAATCGGCTTCTTCCATGCTTCGTGGTACTTGACCCACAAAAAGCTTTACTGCATCAGGTGGCTGCACATGGCCATGATGTGTAGCATATTCTTCTACGTCTTGTTCATCGTATTCAACGCTGTAGCCGCCTGGCGATGGGTATGCTTCAGCCATCGTCCACGAGCGGTGGGGGAGCAAATGACTTTATCCCGTTAAATTCGATACCAGCAGCGAAACCCCCGTACATTACCGTACGATCAGACGTACAATGTACGAGATTGTAGAAGATTACGACATCGTATCATTGACAATGCTACCACCGTTCGCGCCAAAGCCGTCGCCACCACGGAGATCGCGTTTACGTTCTCAAGGGAGCAGTGTTGTGTAAGGAGGCTTTTATAACAAGAATAAAGCATATTGATAGGCATATGTCTCTTGATTCACCACGTCGTTCGTCTCCAGTGTCCAAACGTCGAGGGTTTGGACAGAAAAGTGAAAAACAACGAGTATATGGACACACTGTTGCTGTAAGTAGACTCTTAAAACGGAAATTAACTCGTTTGTGTCGTAGATTACTCAAGTTTCTTCATCAGAAAACAATCCTACTTGTGGTTTACTCGCGTTAGATGAATGGCTTGCTACGTTTGAAAATGAAATTTTGAATTATGAGTCACTTGGAGGATTTGCAGAAGTAGATGATATATACATCTGTGAATTGGATAAAGAATTGAATAGGTAAAGCTTAGAGAGGCTATTGCATTGACAAAGAAATTTGCATTGCCACTAAATCGATTTCGTGCTGCTGTATTAGAACAAAATATGATTGTCTCTAAGAATCTTGTAGGTAGTTTGCTGTCTTATGGAGCGTGTTGTATTAGCATTGATGGCGGCAGAAAGCTGTAAGAGATATAGTAGCACAATATCTATGTTGGGCAAGGAACTGCTTACGATGATATATATTGATGCGGATGATGAAGACAGTGATGATGAGAGAGAGCAACAAAGGCCTCATACTTTGAGTTATTTTCTAGCTAAATTGCCATATTTCCTCCAACTTAGAAAAGAAACAGGTCGAGTACGCTGCTGCTAAAACCATCTTTATGTCATCGTTGTACTAGAAAGATGAAGACTTTCGAAAACATCAAGCTGTCCTCAAGAAGCTAATTCAAACTATGTTTCAAAATGTTGGATCTGTTTTTCAAGCTTGGAAGATGTATACCCGCTCTAAACGAGAAGATCGTCTTGGTAAAAAAGCAGCTCAAGTTACAGGTACTTGTAAATCTTCAGGATAATATTTTAGTGTTGGATAGGCAAAGTACTTGCTAATCGAGGGCTTGTACGCCTTGCATTTATCTATTGGGCTCAGCATATCGCTACTATAAAGCTTGAAAAGCAGCGATATAAAGGTACATGCTTTAGGGTCTGAAGTATCTCACACTGAAATAGAAAAACATCTTCAACGAGAGCACTCTCAAGCACTTGCAGATTTAAAAAAGCAACTAAATCAAGCAAATGAGTCAATTTTGCTATTGAAAGCCGAACTACATGATATGCAATCTCTTCGGCCACCAACCCCTTTTGTACATGAAGAACCACAACAAATATAAAACTTGATTTAAAAATGAATAGACAAGCTATAGTACTAACTAGCTGCCGTCTGTAGCATCATTCAATGCCGATGGTGATGGCCATGATCGCTCATTGAAAAATGCCTGGGTTCCTGATTCACTCGAGTCGGTTGATGTTGGCAAAGGACTCAAGGTTCTACGTAGAACATCCAAAAAAGTAGTCGAGGTAGATGGCAAAGGACGACGAGTGACCAATTCTGGGATCAATGGAGAAGGAAGACGAATCGGAAGAGAGCTTGATTGTTGTTCTGGTGGTGGAGATGGTGTTTCTACAACTGGAGTAGAAGTTTCTATACTTTGAGATATCAATGAACGCTGCAGTGATGCCTGCATTCGTTCTGTAAGTTCCCGCCAACGCTGTTGGGATTCCTCCATTTCTAAGGTATTTGTGATTTCACAATAATAAGTGTGCAGGGATACCTCGTTGATTTATCAAGTCAGGTGGTGGTGATGCAAGTATAGCATGGATATGTACATCGATATTTCGACGCAAAGGGTAATCTGGGCTTTGTGCACTCACAGCCTAATATTTTTGAACGATTCAACATAAACCTTAGCTCACAATAAGTTCTCGAAAGGTGGAATCTTCTTGACGTCGTGGTGCGATGTTGGCAGACCTCTCCCATCGTCGAAAGTTGGTATTCATGGATCTTTCTCCAAGTACAGCAATGAAATCATCTACGAAATTCAGCAACATCAGTACCAAATTATTACCGCTATATGGCAAATTATTTGCTGTCATGCGTTCGACATGGTCAGCTGCATCAGCTAAGAGTCTACCCACCCGATCAAACAATGGAGCAACAATATCTGAAGCCTCAGCCATTGAATCATTCTCGTTTCTTTCACAGAAACTAGCCAAAGTATTGACATGAGGAAGAATTGCCTCGAGGGCATCTCGAATTCGAGGTAACAAAGTACGCATGGGCGTTTGGTTTTGAGCTGTGGGTTGTCTTACAACTGGTGTTGGGCTCAAGTAGTTTGATGTACTTGAATGTAGAGTTCGCGTTCTAAATGCAGCTAAGCGGTTCGAGTTTTTATCAATCCATTCGTCCCAACGGGAAGGCCAGCCATGGTAATGAATGAAAACTTGAGTTTCATTTGTATTGAGAACAGTGCCTTCCAGCCATTGATTAACAGTATCCTTTACATCAAGCCATTGTCCAATGTAAAATTGTCTGTTTTGACGAAGAATTGAAGCTCTTTCTGATTGAGTTCTAGCTTCATTCAGATGAGGAGCCTCAGCAGTCGACAAGAGAGTTTGAATTGTAAGTAATCCTTGCTCCAAGTGCTCTAACTGAGCATTCTACATATCATGAGATAATGAGTTGGTATTGATTGTACAGGTATCGCTCGAGTGCTGCTGGACTCTTCATTCGGGACAGGACGTGGTAACGATTCTGGCTCAGGTTCTTCATCATTCGATTGATTCAAGGTCTCTAAATTGGTAAAATATGATGGTTCTGTAGCAGGTGGAGAAATACGATTCCGAAATCGTTCGTTGCTTCTCAAACTTTCCATCAAAGCTTGGCGATTTTCAAGTCCCAAACGTTGTCGCATTGCACTAAAGTTTCCAGGTAAATCCACACGAGCATTTTGTGGATATAATCTTGGTCTTTGTAAATTTCGTCGAGGTAGCAATGGTTCAGTTAATGAGTCAATATTGAATTCGACAATTTGCTCTGGTTTAGCAACCATGTGAAGAGTATGTCCATCTTCGACATTATAAGAAGAAAGTAAATCTGCATCTTTAAGCAATTTGCCTAATCAAAGATCGTATCATTAAATGATATCTAAAGTAGTACCTCGATAAATGAGTCTCTGGCGATGCTCTGGAACTTGTGTAGTTGGAAGCAGCAGTCCCTTGAGTTCTCGCACTGTCATCGTACGGCCAACGCACACACAGAAGCTTTGTTCATTCAGTGTTTTAATACGTAGCTCCATGTTAATCTCCGCCGCTTCCACAAGTGCTGTCATCTCTGAAACTAAAACTTTGAAACTCCAACTGATTGACATCTAATAAATAACCAATCAAAACGCTAGGCTAATCACACACAACTTTACCCTAAAAGATTGACATCTGGAGCTGAACCAATTAAACCAAGAGGATAAATACACGCAACTTTGCCATGACTACACCAAAAGAGTTCTTGACAAGCTTCCGATATGAATCTGGTGGACAATATACATGCTTAAGACTGCACAAAGGACGAATATGTATGTGGAAATTCCATCAAGATCGTCTTGGTGAAGCTTCAGAAGAGCTACAAGCGAAAGTTTTTGCTCATGCACGTGAAAAGTTTGGAGAAATGGTTCACTTGATGGATGTGATGTTGACAATCGTCAATGTCAATGGAGATTTTCGAGTACATGTGTATAAAATGCCTGGTTTACTCTATGTGGAGAATACTTTAGTGCCTACAGTGAAATCTATTGCAACAATAGTCCTTGGCTCTCCTCGATGTAATCCAGAAGTCAAACATGTCGAATGGATTCATGATCGAAAGCCTCTGGAAGAATTAGCAACAAGAAAAGCAAAAGAATTGGGCATTAGCTCATTTGGTGAAGTATTGCTGAGCCGTTTGGATACGAAGACTGGAAACACTGAATTGCTTGAAGGACTTATTACGAATTTCTTTGTCGGTATGCTTGCCTGTGTTTGTTTTCTGTGCTTAAAGATATTATAGTACAAGACAGACGACTATATACAGCCCCAAATGATGTTTTACTTGGAAGTACTCGTGCATTAGTTTTTGAAGCGTGTGAGAAACTCGGAATTCAAGTTGTTTTACATGCTCCTATTATGGAGCAGTGTGACTTATGGGAGGCTGCATTCGTCACAAGTACTTAGCTTGTTTTTTACTCCTTTTAATATCCTGTGTAGGTGTCGTTCGCATTGTTGTCCCAATTGAGTCAATTCACCATCAAAATAAATCCAGCGAGGCATGGCATCATGACAATATTCATCAAGCTCCAGAATTACTCGATCAAATACGTCAAACAATCTATGAATTGATTGCAATCAAGTAACTAATGGTAGTTTATTCTACTGAGTAAACGAAAGCGTTGAAGAATTTATTCAAGCTCAAGTCTGTTGGTATTTTGTGTAATAGGTGCTATTTCTTGTCCAGAAGTAAAGAAATTACTCGACAACGCAATAGAGATATGATCGAGATACAGAAAAGATTGTAGTGATAAAAGAACTGCAATATATAGACCATCATCGATCATTGAAGATAAATGTGATAAAAACAAGTAATTCTACTCTAACGTTCACTTCCATTCAAAATAATTAAAATAAAATAATAGCTGGAGATCTATCTACCCAGCTTTTTGGAGTTGTTGCAGGACAGATGCATCAATGTTCATTTCACGCAAAGGTAAACGCTGAGGAGAGGATCGAATGGCTTTGAGGAGACATTTAGCCCCAGCAGGACCGATTGCATTGTTGCGTAAATGTAGTACTTGGAGAGAGGAAAATCCACCAGACTTAAATACAGCAGCAAGAGCACCAGCACCTTTGTCCTGAATGGCATTTTGACCCAAATCAATTGTTGTGATAGATCCACCACGACGGGAGAAAGCCCATGCAAGGGCCAAAACACCAGCATCGCCAATTTGATTACCAACAAGCGAGAGTGTATCAAGCTTACTTGATGCATTGGCAAGCCAGAGGCTCATACCGGTTGCTCCAGCATCACCAAGTGCATTGTCTTTACAATGAAATTGGGTCAGATTAGGGCACGCACCATTTGAAAATGCATCAAAGAGCGAGTTGAAGGGGTGTTGTAATGACAAGGCAAGTTGGGGGAAAATGCCAGACATCGTAAGTGATTTCACACTTCGACATCCACCACCACTTAAAAACGATGCAAATGCATGGCAAATTGCAGTGGATGCCGACAAATTTGGTAATGATGAAGGTTCAATGGTAAGAACTTCAACACTTGTAAACCCAGGAAGGAATGGACGTTGGCCAGAAAGCATTTCACCAAGCGTATCCATTGACAATGTGAGGGTTAGTCGTTCTTGTTCTGTACAGATTGGTGTACAGAGCAAAGACATAGGAATCACACCATTAAAGCGCGACATTGGTGTTGGACTTAGTTTGGCCTTGGTTCGTCGTGAATATGATCTTGACAAACTCTTTTGTACAAGTACACCACCTTGGATTGGAACTGAAGATGGTGATTGCTGTTCATCGGACGAGTACCCTTCTTTTGAATCCTCTTGTAGGCTTTCATCCACAGACACTGTCTCGTGGTGCTGACGCTTTCGCGACACGGCTTCTGCAGGTCGTTTTTTTGCAAGAGTATCGCAGATCTCAAGAGCACTTGCATGTACGCGTTTTGGCAATGTACACAAGTCTTGGTACTCGGCACAAGTAGCAGCAAGCTGAGCAAGTCGATTGTCAATCCGTGCAGCCACCTTTTGTAAATGAGCTGTTGAGGCTGCTGATGCTCGGTTTCGTTGCTGTAATAAATGCACAATATGTGCACGTACTTCTCGTCGCACGGCTATTGGGATCGCTATTATCGATACCCGTGCTGGAGCAGTCCATGCATTAGGCGGCGCCTGTGATGTCATCATTGTGTCTATCTTAGTTGAGAGCCACTCGCCAAAGTCGAGAATACCAACCAGGCGGGAATAGTCAGAAGGCACAAAAAACATACATGGAAACGTTTCATGATTTTGCAGCAAATTGATCTAGAAATTTGTATTGGAAGTATAGATACGCATTTGTACTTGTCTCTTTCAACGAGGCTGTAACCAATCATAACGTTTCATCTTTGACACTGCCAATCACATGGCAAAGAATCCAGCGTACTTTTGTATGATTGGAAATCAAGAACAGATTGTGATTGGTGAGTATTTTTAGAAATGGTATAGGATTGGTTAGTATGTTTTATAGCAGATGTGCGTTTTCTTGTTGACCTGCTTTCGTGCCAAATCTATACTATTTCTAATCGACGTTATAATAGATGTTAGTAAAAAACTTCAACATTTTTACATGCAAGTTTCAGCAAGTTGCTGTGTTATAACACTTTAAAGTGTAAGAAAGGTTTAAGTTGATATTCTTTGCTTGGGTGCAAGTCAAAGGCGTGGCAAAGCCCCTTCATCACAATGCTGCGTTTCCTCGTACCCTCGACCTTCGAGGACGTTGGCTATACTACAGAAGAACACACGACATTCAACAATTTATTATATCTGTATGGATTGCTTCAAGGTTGTTGGGTTTAAAACCCTTTTTAATGAAGGGTTTATGTGTATTGCAGTAAAAATCAACGTCTTGTGGTATCCATCTCGGTATAGTGTAGAAAAACTACGCTCTCTAATATCCTGGTGCATAGATTAGCCCGCGACTTCTTTTGTCGTCATTATTAAATTTCAAATTTATTGCAAACATCAACTGTGGCCTTTTTCACCACTTGGTTGCTTTCATCTGTTGAAGTGAACACACCAATGTTTTACGTTTCTGATTGGTTTACTTTTTTAACCAATCACAAACAACTGATTGGTTTAGTTACTATGAATATACTTGGTCCTTTTTATCTTATCACAGTCAAATCTATCAACTCAATCTTCTAGTACGATATATATTCCCCATAATCTAGGAGAAACAATGAACAAGACATGGTATGAAATAATGAAAACACCACATATGAATGTACTGTTTTCATTTCGTGTCAATTTCTTGTTCTTATCAAAATATTTTCCTTCATTGTCGACAATGGGTACACACAGGAATAGGACCAATTGCCTTGACAATTGCGGATGTAAAGACACTTTCTTGCACAGACTTGCTTGTACAGACAATTAACAGATGCACAAGAAATAAACAAAAATTGCTTTAACCACTGCACGGTCAATCTTCGATCTTCGGTCCATGCCGTGGCGCACTCAGATGAGCTTCGAACTTCGAGGTTAAGCCAGAGACAGAATATAGGATCAGATTTGTGGCAGTAAGGAAGTTTGTCATTTTAACACTTTCTCGGCACGATGTCGAGCTACATGGGAAATATGATGATCTCCATCGGTTTGATGGTGGTCGTGCAGTCTGCAGTGAATTCTTACTTTGGGTTTGAGACTCCTGCCACGTGTGGGCCTGGCGTGAATGATAATTCGTGGACGAGTCAGTATAACTCAGTGCAATTATTCCATCCACAGTCCATCACGCGAACATCGCAATACTTGGAATTGCTAGATGGTGTCAAGCTTGCTGCTGATGTTTATACCTCAGAGCAAGCTGAATATCATGGCATGAAAGCGCCAACAATTATTCATTTTACTCGCCATAGCCGTGGGTATTCTCTTGATTTTCCATTTAGTAAAATTTCTGCACGTGGAGATTTTATTAACCCGCGTACTAGTGCTTACATTAACAAGTAAGCTTTCTAATTAATTGTTGATTGAACTAAAAATTATTTTAGATTTGTCACCGAAGGATATGCTTGGGTTGCTGTTGATGTTCGTGGCACGGGGGCTTCGTTTGGTACCAAAAATATTGATTTCCATGATCAAGAAGCTGAAGACGCTAAAGAAGTCATTGAATGGATCACTCAACAACCCTGGTCGAATGGGGAAGTATCTGCTTTTGGTGTTGGTCTAGAAGGTGTCACTGCTCTTGTATTGGCAGCTAACCCTCATCCTGCCCTCAAGTCTATTGCTCTTAATGGTGTACCTGCTGAATTATTTGACAGTGCTTTGATTCCTGGTGGTGTGCACAATAATCGTGGCATTCAAATGTATTCTTCATTCTGCAGTGCTACTGACAACAATTACCGTTGGGATGAAATTCCACATTTAAAATCTCGTTTAATGATGAAGCATTTTGGTGGTAATGTGTACCCTGTAAATTCATCCCATCCTGAAGAACTTGCTCGTGCCACTGCTGAGCATAAATCCAACCCAATTCTTTTTGATGAAATTGCTTCAATTACCTATCGTGACGATACTTTTACCAGTGTTCCAACAACATTTGCTGAATTTGATTCTCGTCGTTTGTTTGAAAAACTTGCCAAATCTCCAGTTGCTATCTTGAGTTTGTCGGGTTATTATGATATGGGAGCATCTCGATCTTCAATTTGGCTGTATCAATATTTGACAGGGCAAATGGATGATGATACTCTTGGTGCATTGGGCTTGCCTAAAGTCGAATCGAAAGAAATTTCATCTACTCAATATCGCCTCATTCTTGGCCCATGGAGTCATGGAAATGTTGACACTATTGATCCATTTGCTGAAGCTAAGACTCGATGCTTTGAACCGATTGAAGAAGTATCTCGTTTCTTTGACTACCATAGCTATCCTCAACGCCAAGGAATTTCTGCTATTGATACTGAAGAACCAGTTCATTATTTTACTCTTGGAGAAAATAAATGGAAGACTACAACTGAATGGCCACCAGCTTTGATTGATCAAACCACGACTTACTTTTTAAGTGATGAAAAGACCATGGTTGACGATGTTGCTGAAATTGTTGATGGTATATTTTTTCATATCTCTTTCATATATTAATGATATTTCTAGGGGAACAAACCATTGATATTAATCCAAGTAGCACAACTCTCCCAAGTGTGACCACACGATGGAATATTATGGATCATATCTTTCTCAACAAACCAACATACGCTCACAATCGTGATGGGATTGAAAAGGATTTGATATCATTCACATCTCCAAAGCTTCATCAACGTGAACTCACGGGTGAAATGACACTCAAAATCTACTTTTCTGTGAATGCTCCAATTGTGAATCTATTTGCATATTTGGAAGATGTGAATATGGTAGCTCCAATTGATCAACGTCTTGTTGCTGGTGCAAAAGTTCGTGGTGGTATCACATATATCACTGAAGGTATTGTAAATCCTCTTCATCAATCGATTGCTCCAGGCTCCCCCCTTCGCACATTCTTAAAAGCTGATGGACGTGTCATTGAACCCGATCAAATTTATGAAGCAACTTTTAATTTTTACCCGACATCATATTTGGTTGCTCATGAACATCAATTACGTGTCACAATTGCTGGAGCTGAATACCCATCGTTTGCACTTGAAAATGACAAGGATGCAGCAACAAAATTATCCATTCATTATTCTGCTCAATACCCATCTTCTCTTACAATCAAAAGTCATGAAATTGCACTTCCAGTACACATGAAGATTGTTAAAGACTCACCAAACGTACAAGTCAAAGAAGAAGATGAATTTGCTGAAAAAATCGAGCTGTAATTATGTGTTATGCATGTGACAAATAAAAACAATGTTGATCTACGCAATTTGTGCTACTCTAACGATTTTAAAAGAGAAAACTTGATCATCTCGCACTGGCAAGAGACCAGATTCTAATCCCATATGAACTTCCTACTCCTTCATCATGATTTCCATTGTATTAGCCTCGCAAACAAGGAGAGAAGAAGACTTAATGCAGCCACCCAACACCTTCTGGCGCACAGATGTGGCAACGTGACAAATGGTTGGTACTGTTCATCCGAATACGTCCGGATAAACGAACGCATGGCAGAGGACTTGGAGTTTGTATAGGGGAGCCATTGTTACAGACGGCATGATCCAAGCTCCGATCGCCGCGAGTGCGCCAGCCCGGCCATTGTACTTGAATGAAGCCCAGCAGTCGGAGCTGTACGTGATCTATTGATTTGTTTCGTTGATGTAGAGGATAGGTATCATCAATCTCGGAATCATGCAGTGGCATTTTTGCAAAATTCGTTGAGTGATTTGCATGAATGGGAATTTATCTCGGAAAAGAAAAATGTGCAATTTTATCGTAAGAAAAGCTCCGATGGAACAACTTATACGATTAATGCGATTACACGTATTGTGGCGGATTTGGATGATACGATGCGTACATTGTATTGTGAAGACACGATGACATTGTGTAATTTGTTTTCACAATTACATGATGATACATTTGCGGAAGGAGCTGTGTTGGCAAATTTACCTGCTAAAAGAGACCCTACAGGTAGAATTTAATGAAGATTTGAGTGTAAATTGGAGTTGTAGGGGTATGTCGAGAACAATGTAGCGTCAAATCGATTGCATTTCGACCATTTAATGCTGTTGATAAAGCTAGACAATATACTGTTGTCGATTATTGTACACTACGAACGGGAAAAACTGATGAAAAACCTGATGAAAATGGAGTGGATAATCGACTTGGAATTCAATTGATGTATTCAACAGATATTGCAGAACCTCCTAAACGTCCTGCAAACCTTGGTACTGCAAATGATGTTGATATTGTTAGTCAACTTTTACCTTCGGGATTTATTGTTTATCCGACGACGAAAAAAGGAGTACTTGAAGTCATTTTTAGCTGGTCAGCACATGATCCTCGTGGCATTTCAAGAGGATATAAAAAAGCCATTTTAAGTCTTGTGTCGTCTGTTGCTCGTTTGGAAAATATTTTTTTAGCTTTACGTATTGCTGCGTCTGGTTTTATCAAATCAAAAAATTGGGTCAATGACAAAGATAGATCTTATTGTTTTATTTGTCGTGAATCATTTGGTGCTTTTCGTCGACGTCACCATTGCAGATTATGTGGTGATATTACATGCTCTAAATGTGCAACAATTACCGCTGTCAAATTGCCTGTAGTGGGTTTGTGTCAAGTTCGTATTTGCAATCGATGTTTAACAGAAAATGATACTTCACGAAGCAGCAATCCAAATATGTCAAACTCTGGCAATGTCCCTAAGGCTCCTCCTGCTCCAGTTCATTCCAATTCAATTGAATCTAATGATAGTGCAAACTCAGGTACAAATTTCACCTCTTTTATGTATAAACACCGTTTAGGTCGCCAACATGTTCAAGTTATGGAACGTCTTTCTCATGGCATGAGCAACCTCTCTGCTGTTCGTAATTGTATTGACTCGGATGATGATGACAGTGATGAAATGTCTATCAGTGGTGATTTATCTGCTTCAGCAGCCTCCTCTTCCCTCATGGGTTCTCGGTATATAAATATCTTATACTAGAAATGACACAACTATTAGATCCATGTCATCATCTTTGGCAACATCCAATATGGGAGGATCCTTTTCCCAAACAGCTTCAGGCAAAGTTGGTGGAACTATTGAAGAAGAATTTGATGAAGCTGCTGAACTTGCTTCTTCGGTTGACTTTATTCCTCTCAACTTGGTGTCACACAATTCATCATCAATGCAAGTCAAACCTTTTCTCTACAAGCTTACGTATACTGATCAGCAAAAATGGCCACTTGCTCCAATTCCCTCGGATGAAGCTCCTCGACTTCGTAAGCTTGATGAACTTCGTATCCTCGACACTCCAATGGAACAGGTTCATTGTCTAAACCTGATCTCGTATTGATTTTGCATCTAGGAATTCAACCACATCGCTCAAAGTGCAGCTGAAGCTCTTGGCACAGCCTTTGGTTTTGTAAGCTTCATTGATGACAAACGTGAGTGGGTTAAAGCCTGCTATGGCATGGCTGCTTCTGCTGCTGTTCCTCGCGATATTTCTATAACAGCCCATGCCATCATGAGTTATGAAGTACATTAATTGTATTCCTATCATATTTCTAACTCGTATTTAGGTCATGGCTGTGCCCAATTTAACCTTGGACGTCCGATTCAAGGACAATCCACTTGTGACTGACAATGGTTTACGATTTTTTGTTGGGTTTCCTCTGGTCACAAATGAAGGCTATATCGTTGGTGCTCTTGCTGCTGCAGACACTAAAGTCAAAGAAAACATTACGCAAGGCCAAGTAGCAAAACTTAAACGTCTTTCAAACCACGTCACTCGTCTCCTCGAAGAACGTGCTCATTATCATAACCCAGTCGGGTACGTTCAACCCCCGCAATCGTACTCGTCCAATGCAGCCCAAGCCAATATCCACAATGCTCTTCTTGATCTACTCAAGAAGACTGAAGCCACAGGAAAGACTTTACAACAAACGCAGAGCATGATGAACCAGTCGGTCAAACGAGATGCGTGATCGATGGTCGTAGATTTGTATATGTTGATTGTTATAAACGCTTTCTAACATCTTTGACTTGTAAAGTTGAGACATTTCCGTTTTTCTCGACATCGTCACCAGATGGAATGCACCAGATGGAATTGGGTACACAGAAAACGTTTTTGGCATTTGACAAAAGAACGCCACACGTGAAGATGGTTCGATACTACGAGTCAATTGCATCGCTTCCTGTCGCCACGGAAGACCTTCCAACAGTTCTCTTGATTGGAACTAAGGAAACAACGGGTGTTGAGTTGGGAGGACGTATTTTGAATCATTTGAACGAAGAAATTGATCAAGTGGCTTTGATGCTTTTGAAACACGCGATAAATGAACTTACACCATCGACTGATAATGCGGCTTCAACGCATTTATATTTGCCAATTGGAGAAAAGATGTTAAGCATTGTGGTTGCTCAATTGCCCACTGCAGTATCACGTCATAATTCATTCGCACGACCACATGCAATTATGTCGTTGGTCAAGGCACATGCATCAGATATTGAAAAATCAGTCATTGTTGGTTTAGCTCTTCCTAATCACGAACAAACATGGATTGCTGGTGGTACTGCTGTTGCTAAAGCAATTCCTTCGTATTTTCACAAATCAACAACCAATTTCCGTGGTGTTATTACGACTGGTGAAGCTACTGCATTTGTCGCTGATAATGTTCAAGTTGTATTTGAAGAAATTTTGACTGAAGAACAAGTGGTGTACTTGAACTGCTCGGCTGATGGTATTCACCTCACACAACGTCTTGTTGATGCTCCACCAAATGAACTCAACACGACTACGTTTGTGGCTGAAGCTGCTGCTGTAGCTACTCTCTGCAATGCTGAATTGACTGTCATTCAAGGTGAGCAATTGCGTGAACGAGGCTTTGGAGGGATTTATGGCGTTGGTCAAGCTGCTGAACATCCACCAGCTCTAGTTGTATTAAGCTATTACCCCACCGAAGAATCAAAGGAAGAACCAAGTCGTGTCATGGTTGGCAAAGGCATCGTGTACGACACTGGAGGTTTGTCGCTCAAGATTTCTGGTGGAATGGTTGGCATGAAAGACGATATGGGTGGTGCTGCTGGTATCCTTGGTGCATTCCTCGCTACTGTCACTTCAGGAGCTGCTGGCACCACTCATCCATTACACTGCGTCTTGTGTCTTGCTGAAAATGCAGTTGGCCCAAAGGCTACACGTCCTGATGATATTCACACCATGTATTCTGGCAAGACTGTTGAAATTAACAACACTGATGCTGAAGGTCGTCTTGTTCTTGCTGATGGTGTAGCTTATGCTGTCAAACATCTCAACCCAAAGTTCATGCTCGATATGGCCACACTCACCGGTGCTGCTGGTATTGTCACTGGTACAAAGATCGCATCGCTCTACGCTAACACAGACGAAATCGAAGAATTCGCAGTCAATGCTGGCAAAGCTTCAGGGGATCTTGTTCATCCCGTGCCTTACGTCCCTGAATTTTTCCGTCCAGAATACAAGAGTTCCTGTGCAGACATGAAGAACCTCATGGCCAACACTCGCAATGCTGGAGTCTCGTGTGGTGGCCAATTCATTGCCAATCATATGGATGACTTTGCTGAAGAAGGACAATGGATGCATGTAGACATGGGCTTCCCTGTCACTCACGAAGACCATCGCGCAACGGGCTATGGCGTTGGCCTTCTCATGGCTCTCCTCTCGGATCTTAACTCAAAAGCTCCATATTAAACCTTCCAGATAAAATCACGCAACTCATAGACAAGTTTTTTCGTTTTCAATATGTACCAACTGTTTATGCCAAAGATGACGCTCTAGTACAACTATAACATCATAAGATCCCACTTTTAACTTCTGAGTCAAAACTAAGTTCAACTTGCAAATCATCAAAAGTTGGGTGTTTTTAATGATGAAAAAAGCACCCATTCAAATCCTAGGTGCTTTTTATATTTTTATATCTATCATATAATTAAAATAGCTTGATTAAAGTAGGCAATTTTATTTCACGTCAAAATTGAAGCTCATTTTAAAAATGGTCAAGTACTTAGCAAATGTGGCGAGCATTGTCCGCGGGACTTCGTTGCCAAAGCTTCTTCTCATCGGTACGACTGAGACTTCAGGCTTGGGGCTTGGTACAAGGATTCTTGAGCAACTTAAGGATCCAGTGGACCCAACTGCTGTGTCGCTCTTGCAACACACCATTAACGAGTTGAAGGCCACGTTAGATACTCCGGTGTCGAGTCATGTATATTTACCTCTTGGGGATGATGAGTTTTTAAGCTGTACTGTTGCTAAACTACCTACGGCTGTATCAAGACACAATTCATTTGCTCGCCCACATGCGATTTCGGCATTAGTAAAAGCTAATGCTGCATCATGGGAGAAATCTACTTTGGTTGGACTTGATTTACCATCGCATGCTACACAAGAAGTGTGGAAAACTGGAGCTTTTGCTGTTGCTCGTGGTGTATCTTCGTATTCCCACAAGTCAACGGAGCAACGTGGTGTTATTACTGATGGAATTGACACAGAATATCCTCAAGATAATGTTGAAGTTGTTTTGGAGCAAGAACTTTCGGAAGAGCAAGTCCATGAACTCAACTGCACTGCTGAAGCTATTCGTTTGACTCAACGACTAGTTGATGCTCCTCCCAGCGAACTCAATACGGATACATTTGTAGCCGAAGCTGAAGCTGTGGCTGCTCGTTGTGGAGCTCAAATTACTGTCATCCGTGGAGAAGAACTTCGTGAACGTGGTTTTGGTGGTATCTATGGCGTTGGTAAAGCTGCTGAACATCCACCAGCTCTTGCAATTTTAAGTTATTACCCTCCAGATACCTCTGATGAAACCAAGAGCATTGCCCTTGTTGGTAAAGGTATCGTTTACGATACTGGAGGTTTGGATCTCAAGATTTCGGGTTTCATGGTTGGCATGAAGGCAGACATGGGTGGAGCTGCTGGTCTTCTTGGTGGTTTTCAAGCTTGTGTTCTCTCTGGTGCTGTT
>JNBS01000365.1:0-22638 GCA_002081575.1 Thraustotheca clavata | reverse complement strand
AGTTTTTTGATGACAACCTATTTTGTATGTGAGTACAGAGTAGATAGATATTGAATGTGTACATCTTGTCCATTGTACTTAGCTCGATATGCATCACCAAAGTTGCCTTGGCCAACGAGTTCTTGTACTTGTAGTTCATCATACTCGATTTCATTAAAAGTATCTGGTAAAACTTCAAATTCACTGGGAAGTTCTTCAGCAGTGGAAACTTGATGACTTGATGACACAAACAAATACGATCGTAGTACCATGACCGATGTACCAACAACAATTTTTGTTTCAAAAGTGACCTGTTGTTCTTCAGCATCAATTAAGCACTCAACGTCGTATTTAGCATGAGTAATTTCACCTTCCCATATAATATTTTGTGTAGGTTCATTTAAAAGTCTAAAGCCGTGTGGAAGACTTAGTGTTGAATGCACCAAAGCTCCTCGTCGGACATGCATTAAAACTTCTCGAGACAAACAAGTTGACGTGGCATCAGCCAATGCTTCCTCACGCATTTCTTCACGTTGATGAACAAGAAATGCCCATAGATTAAATGCAAATGTAGAATTTGGTTTAGCACAAGGTGGAGCAAATGTTGTAAAATGAACGGAATCTGCTGATGGTGTCATTGACAACGTACGTTCAACGGGAGGACGAACAAATTGTGCAGTAGAATAGTCTTCAAATAGTTTAGTTGGGCCATATCCTTTGGGTGAAATCCATCCAGAGGGATCAGGAATAGTATAAATTGTATTGGGGAACACATAATCTTCAGTGTAAAAAGTATGATACATAACAGGGGCCTGAACTCGTGTAGTAGCCTGTAGATAGAGTGCTTGTTCAGTTTTTTCAAATGGCACCACTGATTCATGGAGAGTTGAGTCATCTTCATCAACCACATCTTCTCGGTCAATTGAGTCTGCAACTGAAGCTTGAGGTGAGCTTTCCAACGAGTTACTTTGTGTATGACTGGAAGGTGTTTTAAGGTTATTAAATTGTGTACGTAGTGAATTATATCGATTAACTTGTTGCACTGAAGCATTGAACCGAGATAAACTTTCTTTGACATCATCCAAAAGAAATTGTAAAATTGGGCTATTCTGTAAAGTATTTCCAAACTCATTTAAAATTCGTTCAAGAGTTTGTAATAACTCGTCAATGCTTGATGATAATTGTTTTGCATCAGTATCTCTGCTTAAAATTGGAGTTGGTGAAGGCTCTTTAGATATTTTAGCAGCTTCGATGTTTCGTGGGGATATTTCTTTCATTTGGTATGTCGTATTCACAGGTGTATATGAAATAGCTGAAGTCAGTCGCATGGCAAAATAAAGTGAGCTTCTAATGACAAAGTCGGCAAGGACGTGTCCAAACATGATGCTAAAGCCAATGTATACAATAGCATGTAAAAAAACATAATTACGAGTTTCAAATGAGCATTCGGAAAAGAATTCATACTGATAATACTTGGCATTAAAAAGCCGATAGAGTAATTTAACAGCGATTATCCAAAGTTGCATTGGAATTTGTGCACACAAAAGACAAAATACTCCTTTCCAAAGGAACAAATACCCAGCAAGAGGCAATATCGTTTTCTCATTGATATCAACAATCTCATCTATCACATTCGTATCATACGTATTAAGAGCCCAAACATCAATTGCATAAAGTCTAGTTAAAGTTGTTTGGAGGATTTTAGCTTGGTCAATTTGTCTATGACGAAAATAGTTGTAAACAAGGCGTAAGCCAGTGGCAATTGAATAAATTACAAGAACTAGCCAATTGACATGGTAAATAAATACAAATAATACTAAACGAAGCGTAGATCGAGGAGATAAAAGGGGCGAAAGCGATTGCATCGGTAGCTCTCGTAAATTCATCATCTATTTCGCACTGGCACATATCCATTATAAGAGGATTGCCTACTTTGACACGCAATCTGTAACATTGAAATATAGAATTAAAGAGGTAGAACCAGATTTTGATAATCTGGAATTTGGTACAAACTAGAATTTATGAAAATTTGAAAAAATGTCTATTTTACAATGATTTAACCACTGCAAACACCAGAAAATCCGAGATGAACTCCTTTGGAAAAATCACGTACAACGTTTTGGTATCCAGCAATTCCCATTGCAATAGCAGAAGTTGCAATGACAAATGCCAAAATGTATACAACAATTGATGTACGATTGTATTTCTTCAAAACATATCCAACACACTAGAGAGTAAATTAGAGATATTTTGAAGTATAAATGAAAATACCTTTTGACCAAAAAGTCCACCCAAAAAGCCCATTAAGGCAAACCAGAGGATATAATCTAAGAAATGATGTCAAATATAATAGTTTACTTGAGTAGCTTACCATACTGCTTTTGACCTGGAAATTGTCCAGCAACAGCAAATTGAAGAGTTGTAGCAGATGAAGTGAATAAAATCATGAATGAAGCAGAAGCTGAGGAAACAACAGGTAACAATCCATATTCCAACATGATAGGACTTTGTACCATACCACCTAAAGGTATTCAATAAGATATTTTCAAATGTACAAAATCTTACCACCAATGCCAAGAAGGCCTGAAGCAATACCAGCTACAAAGCAATAGATTGGAAGTACAATTTGAGCTTTTTTGTATGTCCAGTGAACATCACCAGGAGCAAATTCAGCATCACTTACTACTTTCAATCGACTCTTCATGCGAAGATGTCGACCCATAATCCTAGTACAAATTGAGTATATAATATTGCATCAGAAATATACCAAGTAATTGCAATAAGCAAACTTAAGGGCACTAGCGTCAACGCCCAATATGTGGTTGATCCACAAGAAATACCAACTATTATGAGTAAGATATACATAACTCACAGTAGATTGTACCAATACTAGGGGTACCATGGCCACCACGAAAGAGCGATTGAACAAAAATAATTAGCTACCCCATATTGTTATTTCTCTAGGATTGTAGTGAATAAACTTACCCAACATGCAAATAATGGCATAACCAGTTTAAATGGAAATTTTGATTCTTCCTCTTTGAGTATCTGTTCTCGAATATGTTCAAGGGCCTTTTCCTTGTCTAGAATAAATGATTCCTTGACATATTACAAAATTACTTTCATGCGGTGGAAAATCCAATGCAGGAAGTGATGCAAAATCAATTTCATCATCATGCTGAATGCGTAATTTGGTCTATAAAGAAATTTTAGTTGCAATATAAAACATAATCACAAACATTAGGTGTTTCTTGAAGAGAAGCAGGTAAAAGCACTCTACGCTCACCTTTTGCATTTCCTTCTTGGGCTTCAAAATAATAAAACACATACATCTCGAACTTTTTGCAATGTACGATATGCCATAAAAGTCAATAGTGTTACAAGTAGAGAAAGAATTAGCCATGATGGAAAAGTCGAATTAGCCATGACACCAAAGATTGTACCAATTAATGTTGGCGGCTCCATTAATCCTGACAAAGCAAAGTCAATCACAGGACGTCGTGGTTGATCTAAATCATGATTAGAATAGAAATTAATTGTTAAAGATTACAAGGATGTTTTTTCCAAAAGTTGGAGTAAAATGTAGCAATTGCCCCACCAAAAATTGTAGCTTTGGACATTGGAATAGCGTGTTTTGGGCCAAGACCAACAGCTAAAATATACATTGGAACTAATAAACCACCACCACCAGCTCCAGAAGCTGAACCAAGTGCTGTGCAAATAAATGCAAGAAAAGAAGCAATTAGATCATTGAGTGTAAAAGGTGAAAACATATTTTTTTCCATGCAATAAGCCAAAGGTACAAGTTTTGATTCAGCTCCAGGTAATTGTACCATAGCACCATTGGCAGCAACAACACATCGTTTAGAGTAATCGCTATCATTGCCAGTACATTCTTGATCAGTGTTACAAATATGACACTTCCTACATGAACATAATAAAATAAACAAGGAAATCTTGACTTACTCATTGACACAAGCTAAACCAGGCAAAAATCCACAATCATCAATCATAGAACAGGAAGCTCCAAATGCTTCATCAGGCTCAACTATTAAAGTTGTTGGAATTGCTGCCACCACTGCCACCAATGTTACAAGAGTTTTGACACGCATGCAGCTGATTGAAGTATGACAACCAAGTTGAGGGGCAATAACCAAATTCGGGGGTGATCCGGAAAAAATGGCAGCGACTTTGGGGTGGTATTCCGTATAACCAAACCATATGTTTAATTACCACAAATAAGATGTTAAACATGATGTTAGCATCATGTGTCAATTGCTGTTGGCATTCAAAATCTTTTTGCACTCAGTAACTTTTTCTTGACCAAAAGTCAAAGAATTTGCTGCAAGAAAGGAAGCGACAGATTACATCTATGGCTATGCACTAGCTACTGGAAAGTAGTAGCAAATTCTGGCGGCAAATCTTCACGCTTGGTGTGCCGTCATTTTATTGTACATTTTTGTTCAATTGGACAAAAGACAAACTTAAATTATCACACCTTGTAGCAAGTTTGACATGCGCACGATCTTAAACAGTCATAATGACTGAGATGTATCACGACTCGATTGAAGATCGTCTCCATAGTCGTCATGGTTACTTAAGGTCCTATTTACTTCTTATATCTTGTTCTCTATTCTCTATCAAACCTAGATGGATCTTTAGAATAGAGAATATTTATCTAGTTAGATCAAATCTTTTAATTTACTTACTTAACCAAACTCTACTGACTTTGAACACACCAGCTCTTGTAATGAGGTGCTTTAAATAAGGATCCCTTGTCGGCGTTACTATTCTGAGGTTAAGTGCTTTGGCCGTACACACACAGTCTATGATGTATTTGGACGTGAATATTAAACTAGCAATTCTCAAGTAGCCTTAATACCAACAAATACATGTATTCCACCAAAGTCACGACCACCAAAGAGTGGCCAAGCACCTGAGATTTCTAAGTTCTGGAGAAATTATAACATCAAGCTAAAAGGTCTAGTGAAAACGTTGCAACAAGAAGCAAAAGCATCCCATCGAATCCATACAACACATTATGTAGTGCATTACAGTTATAATATTGTTTGTTTTCTTTTTCATTTCTAAGCGATATATGCATTCTATATCTATTACATTGTTTGTCATTTGTCTTCTTCATTATCAATGGAAGTATGTTTAATATCTTACTTGTGGTAATTAAACATATGGTTTTGTCTATATGGAACACAACCCCACAGTCGTGCCATTTTTTCCGGATCACCCCCGAATTTGGCCATTACCCCCCAATTTCAGGTTGTGATCACACAAAAATGTTTTTTCAGAAACTACAAGTACCCAAAAAGATTGGACTTTATTCATGAGCACCCAAGAGCTTTGGAGCATTGTACTTTCTGCTACAGATTAAAAGAGTTATTCATGTAATATGATTGCCTATTAATGATATTCGAGCTTCCACAGAGAATGATAGGTGATATTGTTGTGAACAGGATATGAAAGTTTTGATTAAAATAGCAAAAAGTATTCGGTGTTGGAAATGTTTAGGATCCCAGAGGAGGTTTTCTATTGCAAGACCATAATAACAATTTGATTGAGAAAACTTTACTAATATTTCATTAACGATAATGCATCAACTTTATTGACCTTTTTACGTACAAGAACGTCCATCGTTTACTGGAGATGATTTCATCAATGTTAATAGAGCAGTGGTCAATCATATAAATCTACACAAAGGGCATTGCATAATTGATGGTACTCGTGCCTAAGAATCTTTGTCAGCTGGTTTAACAGGTGATCACTATTTCTTAAGACAGTGATGTTATCTTTGTGGATCACCTTAAAATACTTACCAATATCATTACGATAAAAATTGTTTTTCGAAAAGAGGAAAGGAAAGAATACCAAAGACAATAACATCACTTTTTGTTTTACTTCTCTGTTGATTTTCACAATTCCTTATTTGCGATAACTTTTATTGCAAATTGTATTATCAGCGTAATTTCTACTTTCACTTGTAGGCACTTGTAAAGTTGCTTAACTTTATTGACTGTCAGCGATTTTGACACAATCAAGATTGAGACAAAAATTAAATATTAAACACTGAATTCATGTCTAGAGTTGGACATTTGTGAAAAAAGTTGGCTTGTGTTTGGTACGGTCCATTGAGGCGTTTGCTTTGAAGTGCGTTCTTCTAATTCTTTGCATAGCACAACTCATATTGCACACTTAAGCACTTAAGATTATGTTCATGCTTCGAATTTTTGCATATTTATTTGCTAAGTGGATTAATCTTTCCAGTGATGATATCACTTCGTTTTGCCATAATTTACGACAACTAGTATTGCTGTTCACCATATACTTGAGCGTCATGGAAATTGGCACTTCCAATTTGGATGTCAGATTTGGAAAGCGATGATCGCCATGTTCTGGCATTTGCACGTAAGATCCTCTACCCAACGCTTCTTCAAGCGTGTCGGTTAACATTTTACCTGATTAAACTCTTACAAAATCAGCATTCGGTCTACCGATTTAGTTCCATGCTGTCTGTAGATATAATGAGTTTGTAGCTATTGAAAGCCTTAGGTTTGATATTTGTGTGGGTGTGGTGATCCAAACTCCAGCGATGTAATTCAACTAACTTTGCTCAATATGCATCAACAGCCAAATTTGTGGTTTGGATCAAACTGTGTTGCAATTAGAACTGCAGATGCCACTCGTGTTAATAACTTCTTTTCTCTGTTTTTGAGCTTTAAACGACTAGTTTACACCACTGAATTGCAACTACAATACCGCGCATATTCTGCTAACCCCATGCGGCTCTATGTAATTAACATGGTCAATACAGTGCTAAAGTAGGAAAGTTGGTTCTGGAGTTGGAATTCAAGATGGAACTGTTGTGAACGAGGTGGTTGGAGTTTAATGAAGATTTGGAGCGGTATTTGGCGTCATTGTTAGAGCATTGCAACAGGTTACAATAAATTTTAAGATGATAAAGGATTAGCTGAAAAAAAGTACAGAAGAAGAAAAAGGACTACAAGAAATTGCCTTGCTATGCAGTAATGTTGACATCCGCACAGTCATAATGACTGAGATTCGATCGAAGATAGTCGATATATTAGGCATGCGAACATCTTAGGCTTTTTCTCGAGGCACCTTGATCTTGCCTTTTGTGACAGCTTTATTCTTTGCATTTATTTTTGCCAATTTCAACTTGAGGTCAAAATCGATCGCTTTTTACCAATCGTTTTGGTGGGAAACCTTTACTTGATAAAGAATAGCTAGCACAAAGACTTGACTCATCACATCGCTCACGTAGTGATACTTCTTCCTGCTCATAAGTATCGGAATATTCGCTATCACTTGACTTTGTACCGCCAAACAATATCTTTCCGACATCGTGATCATCAGTTGTATTAGAATGAAAGCTACGTTGAGCCAGCGGACGATCTCCAAAGACAGGTTCTAACTCGTAATTGTTAGAACAGCTTTGAAGTATCCATTCTTTTATAGATTTGACTTCTTCACGCTGAATGGCTTCTTTATCCACACTTCCATCATTGTATTTCCGTGGAAATGTGTCCTTCCGTTAATTAATTGTTGGATTGTGCTTGTTCAAACACTCTTTTTAGGTGACCACAGCTCCCCCAGTTTAGGTATGTTTCCTGTCTTATTGATTTGCTTATCTTATGGTAGTTGGTATTCACTGTGGCTCCGATCTCTATTGGTTTTTTCCTTTTCTCATCTATGCTTATTTTGGCTTATATTTCATAGTAATCTATAAACTCTTTGAACAATGGCTCAACTTTATTTAGTAAAATGGGGATAAATTTGCGGCTCAGAAATCGTCTTATGGTAATCCCAAACACCCCATTTGTCGATTGTGATGTACATTGGACAAAACACAAAACCCAAGTGGTTTTCCCATTATATTGTACCAGTGCTGGTATTGCTACTGGTCTACTTGGTATTGGAGGTATATTTAATATACAATTAAATCTTATCGCAATGAAAATAGGTTGTATGGTCAAAGGCCCTGTCATGCTAGAGAATGGTATCCTTCCACAAGTCCAAACATCGTCAGCATCATTTATGATTCTCTTCACTTCATCAGCTACAACTTTACAATTTGCTAGTACTGGAATGTTTCCCGGTCAAAAGCAATTCTAACAATGTAACAAAATTATTTACTTAAGTGTTTTAGTTATGCCTTTTGGTACATTCGTGTTGGTTTCTGTGGTGGTCTTTTTGGCCAAAAGGTAAATTCAGTCTACACAATAAACAATAAAAAATATTAGGTTGTTGGGTATTTGCTGAAAAAAACAATCGCACTTCTATTTTAGTCTGCATCTTGGTATTCACCATTGGTTTGTCAGCCATGTGCATGGGTTATATCGGCTTTCAAACTACCAAACACGATATTGAAAAAGGCATTGATCTTGGATTTTCAAATATTTGTGGACTCAAAAATTTTTAATAAACAACTTTTTGTCAAATATCTGTGGACTCTGGCTTTCAAACTATAATATACGATATTGAAAAAGGCATTGATCTTGGATTTTCAAATATTTGTGGACTCTAAAATTGTTAATAAACAACTTTTTGTTCTTGTCCTAAACTACGGTATTTTGATTGGCAATCCGGAACTATTTTCATTATCCGGAAGTACCAATTATTGATTGATAAGCAAAAAATCACACAATAATGGACGCCAAGTTCTGTGCAGTTGGAGTTAATAATGGATCTCGTTGTATGTCCGTAGCTTCATTACAGGGTTCTTCTTATGAGATTGCCTGTGCTTCTTGTAATTCTGTCTCTATAGCTCGTTTTGATGCGAGTCCTCAGATTACGCATACTTTGCATGGTCATAAAGCCCGAGTGTCAACTGGTAAGCTTTGAAATATTAAATTTAGATTAATGATAATTGTAGTGTATTGGCGTTGCACTGAAAAAGAAAATTTTATATTGTCTGGTGATGCAAGTGGTGAAGTTCGTTTATGGAGTTTAAACAATAATATTTGGAGCTCGATTGTTGTTGAAAAAGTAGCTTCGTCTATTGCAGCATTGGCATGTACATCTTTGGGCTTGCAAACAATTATTTTTATTGCTGTTTCCAATGGTGATGTACTTGTTTGTGTGAAAGATGGCACTGGTATGAAAAAATTGGAGCTTGGACAAAAACACATTGTGGAAGCTATGGCTGCATGCAATGATGGATTTGGAAATACTTTGTTAGCTTTAGGTGGCGTTGATATGAAAGTTCATTTGTATAAATTAAATGCGTCATCCCAATCTTTAGAGCATGTTGCCTCCATGACAGGTTGATTCTATTTACAATGGGTTTATAAGTTTTTGCTAGGCCACAAAGGATGGATTCGAGATTTGAAATTTTTTGTCTCAACAACTTCAGTTCTATTGGCATCTGCTGCTCAAGATTGTAAAATTCGTTTATGGCGTATTGATAATACTTTGTACATATCCCTTTAATTATAATTGCTGATTGTTGCTTAGGTCTGTTGTTTTCGATGCTTTGCTTGTTGGCCATGAAGATTGGGTTACAAGTGTTCACTGGTTGCCTGATGGTCAACTAGTTTCTTGCTCGATGGATAACCAAATTATTTGCTGGGAAAACCAAGATCATGCATGGCAACCACAAACACGCATCGGTGACCTTGGGTATTGCAACACAATTTAATTGAAAACTCACTTGTCAATAGTGGATCTGGGTTGCTTGCTGTAACATCACTTTCAAGCAATAATTTTGTTGCATTGACTTTCACTGGACAGCTCTACCGATGGTCCTTGCAAGGTGCGCATTTCGTTCCAACAATTTCTGTATCGGGGCACAATCAATCAGTGACTGATGTTGCATGGTCTCTCTCGGGAGATTATTTTGTCTCGGTCTCTCTTGATCAAACAGCTCGTGTTTTTAGTGCACCAAATGGAGCATGGCGTGAAATTTCGCGTGCCCAAGTTCATGGCTACGATATTAATTGTGGCTGCTTTCTTGACAAAGACAATTTTGTGAGTGGAGCTGATGAAAAAATCCTTCGAGTATTCTCTATACCTACTGGAATGAACTCGTTGCTCCAAGGCAAAGCAACTGGACAAGGATTTGGTATTCTTCCAGAGTTAAGTTTGACCAACAAGCCCCAAGACTCAGAGACCGCAGATAATACTGGTCCTTTTGTGGGTGAACAGCTAGCTCGTCGAACACTATGGCCAGAAGTTCAAAAGCTCTATGGCCATGGTAATGAACTTCTCTGTGTTATCAGCAACAATGCTCATACTTTACTTGCATCTGCATGTAAATCGCGTGATGAAAAATCTGCTGGTATTTGGCTATGGAAGCGGGATTTAGCTAGTGGAAGTATTGTTTCCTCTCAACAACTAAGTGGTCATACTTCTTCGGTGGTCCAACTTGCATTTTCTAGCGATGATAAATACTTAGCTTCAGTGTCGAAGGATCGCAATGTGTGTGTCTTTGGTCAAACGGGTGAAAATTTCACCCTTATCTACAAAGTCAAGGCTCACAAACGAATTATTTGGAGCGTGTCATGGATGCCTGGCTTACCCATATTTGCCACTGGTTCCCGTGACGACACTGTTGCTCTTTGGGGTTTGGATGATAAAGTCTGGCAACAGGTACGAATTTTACAAAAAATATGGTTTACCCAAATGTCTAGGTTTCTGCGCCAATTTCCTTTACATCGGCAGTCACGGCTGTAGCTTTTGCCCCACAAAAAGATGCTACTGGTAATTTTATCCTTGCAGTTGGTCTAGAATCGGGTGCATTGCACTTATGCAAAGTCTCCCAACAAACTGGAAAGTATCAAATTACAATTGAGCCATCCATTGCAGCTCATGCTTCCACCATCACACGCATTGTGTGGCACCCCAAGGAACTACTATTTGTTTCATGCAGTACGGACAATAGTCTTAAGCTTTATTCATTAAAGTAATATTATGTGCTATTACCACACCAAGTGAAGCTAAGACTCTTGCATTGAGCTTCATTCCATCCATTAAAGCATGACTTTGTTGGCTCATAGAAACAATCAAAGCAGCTACCACAGATATCAGCATTTCTTCCCCCACTTGGCACTGTAGTGGCAGGGGCTTGAGTTGTTGTTGGCACTGAAGTAGTTGTGACAACTGGAGTACTAGTGGCGGCTTCAGTCTTTGGAATTGTTGTGGCTGTTGTTGGGGATGGTGTTTGGGTAGTAGGAAGTGGAGTCTGGGTAGTAGGGCGTGGAGTTTGAGTAGTTGGTGGTGGTGTTGGGTCTTTAGTTGTTGGGCGTGGTGTGGTTGTTTTTGGTGGTTGGGTGGTTGGTCGAATTGTCGTTGGTGGGGGAGTTTGGTGCATTTTAATCACAGTGTCTCGGGTGACGTAAAAACCTTGATTTAAATCTGCGGATCCTGAATAAATCATAATACCACCAGCACCTTTGGCGTAGTTAATATAATCATTAATAACTTGTTGCGAAGGTCCTGGACCCCAAGCACAACCAACACCAGTACACAAACCGATAGTAATTTTATCTTTAGGCAATCGTCGTTGCCAGAGGGGAAATGTTTCATGTACAGCAGCTTCATAAGCTTTCTACACACAAATAAGAATAAATTTGCTTACATAAAATATCTTACAGCAGCAGCCCATGGGTTCTTGTCAATATTATAAGCCATGACATTAACCCAGTCAACAAGATGTTCAACACCACGTGCAAAACAGCGCATGCCCTTGTAGCAACGAGGATTTGCTTCAGTTATGTAGGCATCATAAGTTAAAATCAATTTTTCAGCACGGAAAGCATAGCGCAAAGCAGTCATATAAGCAACAATACCACGACTACTATAACCAGCTTCCAAATAATTCGTCTCATCATCAATATCAACACCATCAAGTTGATATTTGTGGACCAAAGCCAAGACGCTATTTACAAAACGAGGTGGATCACGAACACTTGCCATACCAGCATTGTTATTAGCACCCCCAACAACACCAAGTGAGTAAATGCATCGCCTTGATCACTTTAGATAATTTCATGTGAAAAATACTTACTTGCGAAGGGATTGAATACACGACATGATAATATCATCACTTGTTTGAAAACGAGGAATAACTTCACCAGCTTCGACTTGAGCGAACCCAAACAAAACATGCGTGACACCATCAGGAATCTATTCATTTACAAAACATCAAAGTCCATCCCATGAATGAAAATCTGACCAATTCACAACCTTGGACTTCAGATTGCCAGAAAAGCACAACACGTTCATGAGGAGCAATATTAGGACAGTGATCTGGGCGTCGAGGAAGATTCGCATCAAGTGACATAATCTTTCCAGCATAAATTTGTTGAAAAGATGGTGTTCCATTACGTAAAATTGTAGCAATTCCACAACTAGTGATTGCCAAAGCTAAAAAATACAATAAATAAGTACCAACAAAGTGTGTTAATACCAGCAACAATGTACACAAGTGTTCGTAAAGACGATCGGGAACGAAATTCCATTGCAAGAAGTGGATCACGTTCAGCCATCGTCAGGCAAATTAAAAAATGATTGCTTGTCCCACTGCAGTTGGCACTCGATAGCCATTCAACGCGACACCGTCTTACGTCAATGAACCACAATATATCACTCGTACACATCACCAGAGTTAGATTAGCTATTACAGTGTAGACTCACAAAATACTCGATACATTTTAAATCTCATTAGTCATATCAGATAGTACCAGTTGTACAATAAACTTAAAACACATTGTCCTTTATGTACCAATTGTAGTCGAATTGAAAGAATTGGTGATTTTATCATGCTATTTATCACATCATACTTACTAGGTGGCTATGGTGATTGAATATTCAGATACAGAAAGAGTTGATCGGAACAGATAAATCAATGCGATGGGAAAGAGCGTAGTGGTTTTAGAAAGGTGGATTTGTTTGCGGATCAAACGTGATGTGAAGTCCCAAGAAGTATTCGTGGTCCTATCCACTTGTAATTTATTGCAGCATGGTTTATTCCTATCTAGTATACTGTATTTATTATAATAATGCCTCGGCTTGCTGCCTCCATGCTGCTGCATTGTCCTCTACACGATCGAGGATATCTTGAATATTTGTAAATTCGACTACTGCTGCGGCCATTGTGTATAGAGGAGTCACGATAAACTCAAAAAAACCCAATTGACTTTTGGCAAATTTGGAGGTACTTGATTCTTTTCGTTGGCATAATGGAGTCACTGGCATTTTTTGTGCAATTTCAGCATCACCTTGTCGATAGAATTCTTCTTGAATAAGAGTTGACCATTTATGATGAAGATCAAAAGGATGCATTGCATGACCTATTCACAATAAGTATTTGGTTTAACTGTAGTAGTTTGTACCAATATCTGCCATCATTAATAGAGTTCGCATTGTATATTCATCATCCAAATACCGTGTTTCTGGTGTTGTGCCATACGTCTTACTTTTAAGATGATTTACATGCTGAACATGTTTAGCCAAATCGGTAGCAAGGACAAGTTGAATAATCATTTGACGACATTGTCCACGGTATTCTGAAGACAAATTATGAAATGGATTGCAACCAGGCTTTCGACTAATTTCAAATGCACGTGCCAAATGCATTCGTTCCTATGAAAATATATTGATGAGTTGGCTTTTCAATTTAAGTACCAGCACAGAATCATCCGAGTACTGTAAAGCCAAGGGATGATTACTGTTGATCAAAAAAGTGTTGTTAACTCCTGGATGATCCACATCGTGTACTGCTGCAGCAAGCAACAAAGAATAAATTTGTAGCGGTTTAAGCCGGGTGACTCGCATTAAAAGCTGATGTACGTCCCACACCACACTTGCTGCATGCCTACAAAACGAATAAATTCATTTCTTTTTCACTTTGATTTTACATGGCATTGTGGTATGGATTCGAGACGTGATAATGCCCTTCAATTTCAATGGCATATTCGGCAATGTTTCCCATTGACACGCCTAATGTACCAAATAAATGTTGATGTGCTAGTGTAGCTAGCAATATTGATGTCATTGGGTATTGACAATGATTCGAAAGCTCTAAAAGCACATTTATCATTATTTTCTAGAATAGAACCAATTACCAAAGACATTAATTGATCCCGTATCACAATGATTCAATAACCATTCGGGTGTAAACATAGCTGGTTCAGCTGAAGGGATTTGAGCTACGGTTGGAGACCGAGTTTCTTCAGCAGAACTTGGATACAAGACACGAATTTGTTGTACAATTGAATTTTGTAAATCCAAATCAGATGAACGACGTGATTGTACTCGCAAGACAGATTCTCTTCGTTTTCGTAGTCTTTTATTTGTACTTTCTAAAAGTCTCCACCATTCTCCAACATCTTGATCTTCTCCAACACTATTGATCTCCATGGGCAAAGCTACACATAGCATAAGTTAACGCTCAATTTAAACTAGACGTACTTGTGAACAAATCTGTCTCTGATAGTAAAGTCTGAAGCACAACATCAAGAGCTTTTGTTGTTGGATGCTGCAATCTCAATTGACACAATGTTTCAAGAACAAGTTCCATGCCACTATGTGTAGCTGGATTAGGTAAATCAGCAAGTAAATTTGCTTTGGATTGAACAAATAGCATTCTTTGTTCATATTTTCGACTATAAAAGTCTCTTGTCAATAGAACCATAAATGAAACATGAATCGAGTACGAAACCCATCCTAAACAAACACACTCACTCTATCAATCATTTCACTAGTTCTACCTTCTTTTAAATAGCTCCAAAGTACACCACTTGATATAAGAACGAGACATTGCATCGCCAAGAATTCAACAAAAGGAAAATGCCATGCCAATGCCAACGCTACCATATACAGACTTATTAAAAAAGGTTCTTGGTTGGCAACATATACAAGCAATTCAACGAGAAACAAATTAGCAATCGCTAAAAATGCTCGTATAACTCGCCAAAGTGTTAATCGTTTTTGTGGTATTAACAACACTGCAAAAGCTGCCCACACGAAAATCTGAAGAGCTCCACCAACTTGAATTGTCCATGCAAGTGAATTGCTTTGTATAATGGACAAGAATTCATTATTACCAAGTAATACAACCAAGCAAATACACAAAACAAGTAATTGAGTAGTCCCAACTGCTTGTTTAACATGGTGTAATTCCCATTGTACACTTTGATATTGTTGTTCTAGAATTGGATCATCAAACGTAAGAAAAAAGCGATTTGGAAGAATTTGTTTGTATGAAAGCTTGGAAGTTAATGGAGCAACTCTCCTAGGCGTTGAAGGAGGCATGTCAACGGAATAACAATAGTCAAATGAGTTTCGGTCGCCTATATAAATGGGTGACACATGAAACTAAAAATGTATCAATTAACTTACTTAATGAATCGGTACTTGCTTCCATTGTTTGACTACGTAGTCGACTCCATATTGATTTACTCCACTCGACACTCTCCAAAACAAGATGCATCGGAAGAAAGAGCACATCTGGTACTATGTGATGCCGCCTAACTGAACTGTGCTTTGAGAAATGCAAACAAAGCACAAAGACACCACTACACGTGTACAGATGCGACTGAATGTTCATATTATCGTGATTAATTGCTGAGATCTTAATTGTTTTATCTAGGTGGAAGTTGATTTTTCTATCTTAAAATTGTACCCAAATTACAACAAGGTTAACTTGCATCAAGTTGATTACATTGACGATCTTGAATATGACCCTCTTGGTTGAGAAAGGCAAACGAATTATCCAGAGCTTGTTTGGGACATCTTTTCACGTTTCTAAGTCTATCGATGCTCTCAATCATCCCACGAGGATTAAAAGATTACAATGGGAGTCAATGAATTGAGAATTACTACCATTCATGATGAAAACAACACTGCTTTTTAATTAATAAATTGTTTTGGGGTCTAGAACGAACGACGTTGAGCACGACTACCACCACGTGGTCGCATTGATTTCTTTTGAGAATTGGTGATGATAAGAGCAACAATCATGCCATTGCCATGCATGAGACGATGGGTCCCACTCATAATACCAATTTGAGTCATTGAGAGTGTCCCGGTGATCGCTACATTTGGGTTGCGTCCCATTCCATGAAGAACTGCTTCTTGAAGTAAATGAGCATCTTCGCCCATGTGTTGGAGTATACTTGGTCCTAAACTGATGTAGCAACCCAATACTTCATCATTGTCTCGACCGAGATGGAGCCTAAAAGAAAATTTTTTTAACATAGAATCAGTCAGAGACATTATTCTTACCCTGCAGCTATTTCATCAGGTATCATTTTCGCGTCCATCGACATTAAGCGAAGTTGGTCATCACGACATATAGGAGCAGCTAGAGTCATACTCATATCTGAGTGTACCCCCACAGGTTCAATTTGCTGAACATAAATGTCACCACCAGGACCTTTAGACATGCGACCAAATGCAGGAAATACTTTTTGTTTGGAGCCCATGTAAAGTTTACGTTTATGACGATCTAAACCCTAAATAAAAAAGTTTCAGATAATAGTCAAATAGAGATGGTTTTTACATCTTTGAGCATTGTAAGTGGTGGATTGTGGTCAAGTTCGAGTAATCGTTTGCCTTCTGCTTTAGTTACGGTGAAAACACGTTCATTTGGTTCATAACAACTAAAGTAAGCTTGGCTAACTTGCATGCTTGGACTACACATGGCTACAACAACACCAGGTTGTTCATCGGTCATGACAAAAGTGCCATGAATACCACTGCCACATAGACGACTGTACTTGCTTGTTGTGCCCAATATTGTAGTTGTTGTATCCAACATGTCACCAACTGCACGTACCACAGGCTCTTCGAAACCATCAGTGGGCATTAGCCACAACATATCCTATACAATAAGGTAAGTACTGCTGTAATAATGGCAGATAGCTACAACTTACAGGACTTTCAGTTGGACCGAAATCAAGATCATGAATGCTTTGTTTAATGCATTGACGTGTAGCTTCCTTGGGATCAATACCAACGAATCCGACACCATTTGTAGAAAATTGACCATCGACATCAAATAAGCCCCAAATGCTTATCAAATGCGAGTATTTATTCAGACGACCATCACGTCCACCTTGAAAGAAAGTAACATCTCCTTTCTCCATGGTCATGGCAGCACCACAAAATACCAAGTCAGGAGCCAAACGGTGTAAAGTATCGGCAATAACATAAGGATTGTGGTTCATGGTGTAGTTGATCAAAGCAAAATGTGGACGATTAAGCTGTAAAGGACCTTTAACAAGGTTATGCCATGCATCTTCAATAGCTTCCAGGGTATTTTCAAAAATTGAAATAGCAGAACCAACACGCACTGAGTGAATTATAGGCTTGTCAAGTGGTAATGAATTTAAGTGAGGGTGATAGCTGGACATTTGGAGATGCATTTCAAAGTCACTCATGGGTGGATCAAGAGTTGTATTGGAACGTGAAAAGCGATTTGTATGCACGACTGTTGGCATTAAATTGCTTCGAGCTTTGAGTGAACATGGAGTACAAAGTCTTGTCAATAGTTCTCCATTGTTTTTCACTGGAACCGACCATTTTCGACTACAATTACCACAGACAACTTCACCACAAGCTCTGCAATGATGCCGAGCTCGGACAATTGTAAACGTTTGCATACATACTCGGCATTCTTTTCTTGATCTAAAAACATGTTGTAGTACTGTTGATAGATGGTCAGTACCGATCATCTACCCATTGATCTCGAGGAAGAATGGGAATGGGTTGGAATAGCGTATTAATGAGCATTTCACGAATATTACGTAGTCGATCAGCATACGCATAGATAATTCGATCACTTGAAATGCCTAAATTTTTTGGAAAATCCATGATATACATGGCTGTGACTTCATGTATGACTGAATCTGGTGCAATCGGTCGAACTAAAAAAGCACTTTTTCTTATCAATCCTCTTTTGCATTTGACAGTGCAAATTCGTTTAAACTCTTCCTACATCACAATGAAAGTTATAGAAATTCATGAAATATCTTTTACCTCATCTGGAATTTCACAGCTTTGCATATATCCAAAGCCACATTGAACATTTTCAATAGTTTCGACATCAGCAAATTCTTCAAAGACAAAATCTGTTGGTGTTCCCATTCTTCCCGTAATACGATTAGTTAAAAGATGACTTGCATGCCATTTGATACTATGACGCGGATACGATGGCAATTCACTTACTTCATCGTCCTCAACATGTCGTAGTACAGCAGCATCCACAAATTTAGGAAACATTCTCTTTTCCATGTGCAAATATTCAATTGCCTTTAATGGGACAAGTGCATCCATAATTGTTTCCAAGAATGATTTAATTTCACAACTCAAACGAAAACTCACTCGTGTTGTCAATGTATTGCTTGGTTTTTCCAATTCCAATCGATGGATTGTGATATCCTTGTCTTTCTTCACATATCTCCAGTCCAAATACTTGAGTTTTGCGTTGCCAGACTGAGATAAACTCAAACTTGGTAGTGCTTGGCGAGCACGAATCGCAATCTCAAACTTCTGGGACGCTGTACCATCAAAAGAACTAGGGCGAATGGGTTCTACGGACTCAAAGTCAAGCTCATCAACGTCAAAGCGGTCCATCGAGAGCTCGTAGCGATGCTAATAGCGCTTCTCTCCCTCGTTAGCACTTGGCAGATGGACTTATTCTGTACAAGGATGTACCATGATTTCATTCAAGTGCGATGGTCAGGCTCGCACTTTATCGGATTTCTTGTAAAATGTATAGATGTATTATGGTGGTATTGTAGCTCATTTACTGTACTACTACATTAAGGATATCAAGTGGATAGACGTGGAAGGAATGAGTGAATCATGCTATCATGTAAACGGAATGCATTTAAGTGACCTTGTTCACATTACACATGATCGTATCAGCTGAACTTGAACCATGTTTTTTAACGGTAAAGAGTATATAACTCCTGATTGGCTACAATAGAACATTCAAGTTATTGCTAATTTTGGCGCCAAAATTGAACATTTTGTTTTTTAACGGAAAAGAACTCGAAGATTCACGAATGAAAACAAAGATTTAAATAGTTTAAAATCATTTTCAATTTTGGCGCCAAGTACACAAGTGAACGAAGAGAACGAGGAAAGAAGAGTATGGAGTTTGCTGTCACATGTACGAAAGAATGTGGAGAAGAAAGCGTGTGATGTAGCGTTGTACAGTGTACAGTTTGGACGGAGGAAACAGATCCGTCAGTGTTTAAAACGGTAGCAATCTCCAACGATGTAAGTAATGCGACGTTAGATTGTGTGGTGACTTTAAAAGCCAAATGGGAGCACTGTGCCAGAAAGAAGCAGCAAAGGATGTTGCAGCGCCGACAGCGAGGACTTTGCATGTGATTCTGGTCTATTCGAATCCTAAACACTTTGAAAGTCGTAAACGATTACTTTTACAAACATATCGTCATTTACGTGCAGTACAAAATGGATTGCAAGGGAACGATACACTTGAAATTGTTGTTGCTCAAGTCGCTTATGATGAGGAACCGTTTATTCCACTTGAACGAAATGGACAATATGATTTATGTTTAAGAACCCCATTGGAAAATGCGATTTGGTGCAAGGAAAATTTAATTAATCTTGCTATTCGAAATATTTTACACAAAACATCACATTGTGCAGAATATTTTGCATATGTGGATGCAGATATTACATTTGAAAATCCTGGGTTTGTGGCAGATACTCTTGATCGATTGAACCCTCATGCTATGCTGCAAATGTTTGAGACGGCAACGTTAGAAAACCCAACACCACTTGTCGTAAAAGGATTTGGATATCAATTTCATATGAATAATAAACTCGCATCAGCTTTGAAAAATGTTGCTAATGATCATGAAGATTATTGGCATCCTGGATTTGCCTGGGCTTTGCATCGAGACGTGTTTTTAGCAACGGGTGGATTGATTGAACGCACTTATGGCTCAGGGGATCGTCATATGGCGATGGCTATCATAGGAAGAGCTCAAGACTCAATTCCATCGCATTGCAATGTAGCTCCAGTATATGCTCAAATGATTTTGGATTGGCAGGCTGTGGCAATGGAATATGGAGTCCAACTTGGTTATGTACCTGGGTCTATTTTCCATTCTTGGCATGGATCTATTCAAAATCGACAATACATGGGAAGATGGTCAACTCTTGTGAAACATCAATTTGATCCATATGAGCATTTTCGTGTGAATCCTGATTCAGGTTTATTGGAATGGGCCTCAGCTGCGACAAAAGAACTTCGTGATGAAGTTTCAGAGTACTTTAGCAATCGTGATGAAGATGAACCCATGCCACCACCTACCAATACTCCAATGCAAACTACCGGTAGTAAAAAGCAACATGACAAAACACGTGATGGCAAAAAAAAGATAAGTGAAGATGATTCCCAATCCTCAGGCGGTGGTGAAACTATTAACACAGGCCAAATATCTTTAGATCGTACAAGCAATGCATCGTGTTCGGATGATAGTCAAGTTGATGACGGATCGCAAAATTCGGAATATGACAATTGCAATAATATACATCATCACCATCACCACTACCATAACCATGACAGCAATGACAATGATCAGAGCCATCACCACTGTTGTAATGATAATGATACTACAACTCAAGAGAGCACACTGGATACAACATCGTTTCCATCAGTTTATGCTGGTGGCTTTTAAGCAATAACACCTCATGAATATATAAACATCTATATCAACTTGCTCGTTCACTATTATGATCCAACTCTAGAAAACAAAAAGTTATCTTAATGAGGTAAGCCAAACTCCATTAGACCTACAACTATTAACTAACATTATTAATAGATTTATCATATGCACTATATATAGGAATAACATGAACAACAACCAAGAAGCTCTTGATGCACTAGGCACAAACTTTTTGAGTCATTAATCTTACCATTTATCATAGTGGCTAAAGAACTAAAGAGAGACGAACGAAAAGATATGAATATTTCCTACCCGACAGGCGAACAAGCTGTCGTGTTGGATCCTGATGGGTGTGGATTTTGCTAGTACTCGAGCAATACAAATTAACTACTCATACATTTGTAGCTATGAAACAGGACGTGTTGCGGTTTGTGTGAGCAAAGTTAATGCATATCAACGCCGGCATACATTTTATGAGAGTAAGAAGTATACTATTGTTCAATTCTCATAGTACCAGATAATCGACTTAAACGAATTCTTTGCTCAATTGATGAACATGTCGTGGGCTCAGCGGGAAAACCTAATGGTACACGATTAGTTTTGACCAAAGACGGAGCTATTCTATCGGATGGAAGCAATGAAATTGTTCATGTAAGTGATGCTACTTACTTCGTCTTTATTGTAAATTGTAAAGCAATGGCGATGGGATACTCATGTACAAAATGCTGGTGTGCCACCAAAAGATCCTATTACAATACAACTTAACGAGAATTTAAGCTTTAAGTTCGTCGATCGGAAACAAATACTTGTCAAATTTGTGAACTGTGGGGTTGTTTTGGAATTCAATTGCGGAGAACGTCTAAAGAGAGATGACAATTACCTTAGCCATAGTCAACGGTATTTTATACAATTATTTATCATTACCCTCTTGTATAGCATAACAACGGGGCCAATGCGTGGAAAATTGTTGGTAGATACCAATAGTCCAAGTTTAGTTCAGAGACAAAAGCATATTGAAGTAGCAGCACTTGAAAAACGAAGCAAACAACATCCACGAAGCAACGATTTTTCACATACCAATATCAAACAAATTGTTACTGGCCTGGAAGATAAATTTGATCACTATGAAGTATCTAGTTATGCTGCATATAATATTAAGTCAAAGATGTGTAGGGATGCAAAGTGACTCCATATTGCAGCGGCCAATGGCTAAAGCAAGCACGGGAAAAAACATTAAGTGAACTTCCTGTATTGGAAAAGATTGGATTTGAAGTCGGCACTGAACCAACTTTATTTGGTCAACCAATGCAACCAAATAATACTTCTCCCATATTAAAAACACTACAAGACAATGATGGTCGATGGCTTGCTTCTTTAGAAATCCGACAAAAGCTCGAACTCGCCAATCCAGTTTTGCCTCGTACTGCAGTTCTATGTAATGCCAGTGGTCGGTATAGTGTTGATATCCAAGTATGAAAACTATGTTTAATATTAACTTAGCTTACTATTTAGGTTCCTGGTGGTCCAGCTATGCCAAAAGGGTTACGTTTAGAAGTAATTTCTGCAGCTACATTTGATGATGATGTTGCTTCACATTGCGGAACTGATCAATTGCTTATGGTTGCATGCTTAAGAGAAGATGACCGATTAAGTCGCCAGGCAGAAAAAGTTTTAGAGCTGATTAATGAAATCCTTTCAGAAAAGCAAGAAGAGTTAAAGCAACATGCTTTTTCTCAATCTATCATGTGAGAGATTTTATACCTGAAGTGATAACATACTTACCCTAGGTCAAACATTCTAAATCGAAAATATTGCATCGTTAAGTTAGATTTAGCCGAGTCGCGAGTGATAGCTAAACGATACCGCATTCATGCCACTCCAACCTTTCTATTGTGCTACTTATATTTTAAATATGCTTGAGTGATGTTTGCTATTAGATTTTTTGAAGGCAAACTTGTTACAGTATCAAGTTTAG
>JNBS01000364.1:8972-25218 GCA_002081575.1 Thraustotheca clavata | reverse complement strand
TTATACGAAGTTATACGAATTTTTGTGGTGCTACAATAATATCATAACTGCGCTTCTGAAGTCGTTCTTCAAGTGACGTAGTGTCAGGAAATACAAGCAAGTCACTATCAACTTGAAAGGATGGAATCATCTTAGCCACACTGGCTTCAGCTTCTAAAAGCAACGCTGAAAAGCATGGGTACAAAAGTGGTGCAACTGGAACTGCTAAAGTTCCCTGATGCATTTCTCGAACAGCAAATGTGGAAAATACGTATTGCAGTGCAGTCCAAACAGCAACTTGGCTTCTCTTTACCATTTTAATCATCTCTCGAGAATCGGATTTAATATTCTTTCGAGACATACTGAGGTGCTTTCCAAGCTGATATAATGTAGGCACTAGTCGTAGATGCGATACGAGCTCATATTGACTTGGATCAATAACAATAGTCCAGCAATTTAGAACCGAGAGTATTAGTGGAGTATTTTCGAACAACTCTACCTCATGGGTCAGAGTGTCCGAGTTAAGTGTAGTAGTGAGGATTCTCCATAGTTCGCTTGCTGCAGATCGGACAAAGCCTTCATAATATTGACCGACACTTTCCAATCCATATAGCAATTTGCCTTTAAGAGAAATCCGAAAACAGTCACCAATACGTCGGCAAACGTCAGATCGAATAGAAGTAAATGAAATTTGGGAAAGTAAAAGTGAAAAAGTCTCAATTCCACGGCCTCGATAGCTTGCTCGTCGACATTGATCAAGTAGATTATATTGGACTTGTCTGAGATCCAATTCGGAAGCTAGCATAAATTTTAGAGTTTCTTTTCCAAGTGGATAGTTTTGTCGCCAATTCTTCCACCTTGTTATCGAGTGAACAAGAATGCGAACTTTTTTCCACTTTGATTTGGGAAAGGCTGCAAGAAAAGGCAAGTTCAGATACCGAGTAGTACAATTGTATTTCATGCTTGAAATACGTATCATAGCTGTTGAAGATAAAATAGGGTCGTAAGGCATTATTATTTCAGATTCTGGGCTTGATAAAGTAAATAAAAACTGGGCCGCTGTCAATAGACGCTGCGAGAGACTTTTGACACTACTTTTTGAATCACTTTGATTTAACATGGAGTTCTTCTCCTGAGAATAGCCACGAGTAAGGTCTGCCACAATGCTCCAATTACTTAAAAAGACATGAGGCGGCTTAGACTTTAAGTTATAGCGCGATGCCCATAGAGTGGTAACAATTGACAAATCATGCTGCTTCAGCAATACTGCAAAAAATGCGTTCTCTATTCTCTCATCGAGTGCATGTGATGCCTTGAGTAAAAATCGATAGTTAGCATCTTCGTTTGCATATGCCGTTCGAATCCAAGAGCAAAAAGCCCGAGAAGGTTCGAATGTTAATGTGTCCTGCATTTGTACTAAATACTCTAAATGACTGCATTCTTCTGTAAAAGGCAATGGTAAAGTAAATGGCACTGCAGAGGGGATACTCGCGCTTGGTAAAAGTGGGGAATGGTTAATAGCTCGGGAGTTTGCTGCCAGGTTAGCGAAGACTTGGGGCTCAAAACCATGTTCAAACAATGAATTCGCAATCCAATGTGTAGGATTCATAGATGGGTCATAAAAGACAGTATTGCCCTCAACCAAAGTGGTGGCAAACGCGGTGCCAACATGAACCAACAGCTTTTCCAACGAGTATAGCCAATGTAATGCGTGAATGATATCCAACGTAGCAGTTGACGGTGGCAATGGAAGTTGATAATACCACAGAGCTTCTACGTATTGTCGTTCGGATTCGCGAACCTTACATACGCGTTGATTAAGCATGTCAACTTGACAAACCAGCTCACTGATCAGTGGTGATAAAGCCACTGAAAACAGCGAGCGATCACTTATCAGTAATAAGGAAGTACAAAGCGGTGGTAACACTTGACCAACTAGTGAAAACTCAAGCACCTCAATTATATCTTCTCGAATTCCACAATTGCCTTTATTAGAGACTTCTTTAGCCATCACCGATTTTAAATGCGCTATGCAGTGTTCAAAAATTGAAACACAAAAGTGCATGTAGCAATTCCATGAAGGTGGCATTTCTTTCCTTGATTCATCTCCAAGTATGTAAATTCCAGATAAAATGTGTGATGGTGTTGACCGAATCCACTGTGCTGTATTTTCAGCCCACCCAGCAATGCATTTGTGTATCGCATTGATCAATGCTACATAAGGTCGAAAATGAGCTTCTATATGTCGTAATTCAGAAGAATCGGCTTTAACTAGTAAATCCACAGTCGTTGAGTCGATTTTTTCCAGCAGGATGCAAATGATATTGTCGATATTTTCTAAAGCTGCATCGATCCCATCCTGAGGAATAAATTGACTCAAAATTGCATCATCTGTCAATCGTCGAAGCAATGGCTCGAGAACAACTTTCCGATTCTTTGGGTATGGATGCAAATTAAAAGAAGAATTGCATCTACAAGTCAGTTGTACCATTGGAGTCGAGTCCTTGAGAATTGAGAAAATGACATTAATTTGGGCACACTGGCAAGGATAAAATAGCTCAAATCCGATAAGTATAGTTTCGACAGCTTCTGCAATTAATTGATTTCTTCCATCAATGAGCAAAGGAACACCATCACATTCCTTGAGCCATTTTGGTATATCAATAAGCCTCACAAGGCTAAATTGGATTCTTCGAAGCTGTTCTTGCATATCTTTGCTTTCATCAAGGTTTCTTTGAATTCTCTTTGCAACACCCGATTGAAGAGCTTGAGATAAATTAGCTTGGAGTATTCGAAGTATTGCCAAAATGAAATAAATCTGGGTTTGAGTTGAAGCAACTGCGGAAGTACTGCAATCCAGAGCATGTTCAGAGCAGTATTCTAAAATACTAGCGATTGCACCAAAAGTTTGATTACTGAGATCGATGCAATACGCCTGAAATCGTCCGTCAAACTCTGATGGCTTTTTGTGAGATTTTTTCTTTGGGCTAAGTAGGGCTGGATATGTTTGTCGTTTAGGCACAAATGGTTTTGACAAATTGTCCAGATGAGCAAGTAGACGCACGGCATCTTGTATATTTCCTCGAGGTTTTGGATCATGTCTCGGGGTTATTCTACCCTCAAGCTCTTCGTCTTCAGGATCAATATCGAATGATGGATCAGCAGAATCATTTGATAACTTAATTTGAGAAATAACAATTTTGGCTGCCTTTGAAAATCCTGGATCAGCCAAAACGGCTTCTGGGGAATAAGTGTAATTTCTCTGAGCTTCGCTTAAATCATGAATTCCACCAGAAGCATCCGAGTGACACTCCTTTGAATCTTTGCCCCCAGTGAGAACTACGGTATGGTAAAAACCAGCAGCAACCATTGCAACACGCTTTCCCACAAAAATATCAACAGGAGTTGGAGTAAGTCGCTCTACTGTGTCCCCAGTTCCCAATTGCCCGTGGTTATTTCTTCCAAAGACATAGAGCATGCCGTTGTCTGCGACAGCAATGGTATGATAGCAACCACAAGATATCCTAACAATTTCTTTTTCCTCAAGATCAAAGATTAGTTGAGGTGTTGATATGCGTTGCTGAGAGTTCGAATCCCCAATCCCCAATTGTCCATAATCATTTCTCCCAAACCCGTAGATATGCCCCCCAGCACATGAAACAATAGTATGATAATACCCGCAGCGTACTTCTGTGCACACAAATCTTTCCAAACCGCTCTTCACTGGAGTAGGTACTAATTGATGCTCCATGGATTCAATCCCAAGTTGGCCATAATCGTTCTTCCCAAAAGCAATAAGTCCGCCCACACTTGTGGCAACAATGCTATGGTATTGACCACAGGCAAGAGACGCAATGTGCAGATTGTTTAGACCATCCACTGAAGTTGGTATTCGACGATCTAAAGTGTCATTTAGCCCCAATTGACCATAATCATTTCGGCCAAAGGCATAAACTTCTTCAGTATTACCAGACCCAGTACAACTTAAAATTGTGTGGTAATAGCTACAAGACACAAGACGAACGCGTTTAGACTCAAATCCACGAATCAGTCGAGGCACGCTTTCACTGGAAGTAGAGCCAAGGCCAAGCTGGCCTCGATAATTATAGCCAAAGGATGCTACAGCTCCATCACCACCAACGATTACAGTGTGTTCACATCCGTTATATGCATGAATTTGGTTCACAGAATGTAGGAATGTTGCATCAAGTTTGCTAACTTCAGTCATGACTGGTATTCGAGTGGTAATACCTTGGCCACATTGCCCATTGTCATTGTAGCCACAAGTAAAAACTACTCCGTCTGATGACAACGCTACAGTGTGTTCATTTCCCGCACAAACTTGAACAATTCCTTTTCCTTGTAGTGCTTCAATACGTTCAAACGATTTTCGTGGGTTTGTATCTCCATGAGATAGTTCTCCATATGAGTTTTGTCCACAGCTCCAAACTTCACAGTCCTCTTCATCGTCGATACTAGACTCTGCTCCATAATTCGGAACGTCTTGATGTTTGGAGGTGCTCAAAACAGCAATGATAGATTCAATCATAAGCTCATTAAAGCGTGGTTTGTGTGGGGCTTTTGTCATTACTTTGTCGGTAGGTGTATCATCAAGCAACTCGACTGGGAGCTTCACTGAGCTGTTAGCTGCATTGAGTTGAATGGTGTTTGTGTTGCTCTTCTCTTTGACAAGAGTTTTTTTGGGACTTGGATTTGTTTGTGGTAGTACCAAAGGATGAACTGGACTTGTTGTTTTTGGCGTTTTCTTCTTTAATTGGGCTGTCATGACTATTTCTGTCGTCTCTCTTGCTCCAATATCAAATTTGGGTAATTTCCGATGAAGAGATTTAACGTCAATCGGAGTATCATCATCAATAATATTGTCTGACAAAAGTTTAATCTTCTTCGTAGCAGCTTCGTTTATATTATAGCTAGTATCAGTCCTTAATAAGACATGAATGGCAAGTAAAAAAGTGCTTATAGAGCCTCGAGCCAAGGCCAATTGCAGCAATGCTTTCATTGCGAGGGTTGCTGATTCAGATGAACTATTCGACTCGGTGCATGATTCAATAAGAAATGTCTGTAGTTGATCCATAATTCTTGCCGCCTCAGGAGAATTGGGCAAAGGTGTTTGCGATTTAGATTTTGGTGACGAAATTGTTGGAAGATTAATTGGAGCTAAAGCTAACGGGGGTAATTTCTGAATCAATGGCACGATATCCACAAGGAATTGACTTCGCACATCACTCATTTCCGGTTCAGCCAATGTTGAAACTAGTGACAGAAACATATTAACTCCAAGTTCTGCTTCGTACGACACCGCTCTCTTCAGTACGCCCTCACATCCTACCATTTTACTATCTTCACAACCCTTTCCATGTCTGTGTGTCATTCCTTGGTATATACACCGTAGCAAATACTTCTGCAGTTCTACTTTCGTCCTGAACGGATCAACATATTCACAACTTCGAATCAGAGTATGTCGTAGTCTTTGGATCGTAAATCGAGCAAGTGCCACAGGTCTCTGTTCTCCAACAGCCATGACTGCTTCCCCCAATGCAATTTCTTCATCCTCAAGCATCTCAGCATCATCATCTTCGTTCTTTGTCATCAACCGAGGGATTTCATGCCGATTATACTGGTTATACTGTGAAGCAAAGCCTGAACGGCGATACTGCTTGGTCAGGAACTCGTCGTCCATCACTTGTTCAATCGCTACCTTGGCCCAACGGGCATCTACACGCCCTGGAGATGGACACACGTGTACCATGTACGGCTCTCGACGTATCTGCGGCCCTTCGATTTGAAAAATGACGTTTCATAACGGGTCAATTTTGGCGGGAAATTTTAACCGGCTCTTTTCATTTTCAAAAAAAGATAAGAATGAATGTAGTATATTCGTCTAAATGATCTATGAGTTAGTTGCGTTTTTTATCTTCTTGAGCAGCGCGTGCACGGTGGACGCAAATGAAGTATATAGTCGAGCCTACGGTCAGAAAGAGACCAGCAACAAGCCATGCAATTTTGACTGTCGTTGGAAATGGTTCAGTAAACATGCCTTTGCCATGTTTAAGAATCAAACATACTTCGGAAACAACAACACCAAAACCAAGCCATGCACGAGGTCCAAGCTTCTTGGCTGGTGTACTAACTTCAGGGCCAGAATATGCCATGAAAATGTAATATTCGGCAATAGCATAGCTGCCAGCAGTGTACCAAATCGCCAAACGAACAACATTGAGAAAGCTGGAAGCTGGTACCCATAGAACTGTCTTGAGAAAGAAAGAATTCAACATCATGACGGAAAGAGTAATGACCATGATCATTACTTTCCAGAATCGTGAAGCAGATCGAAACATTTTCCAATCGTAAGAAAGCCAAATTACTGGTGTAAATTGTTGCATCATACGAGTTGCTTTACCAGTCACAGTAGGAATCGTGCGAATACCAACCCAATTGTAATTTTTCATGGCAAAAAATCGACAAATTCGCATTCCGATCCAAATCCCAGCAGCATTGCACATAAGTACATCAAGAAAAACTTGATCCCACCAGCATTCATTAAAATTCTTTAACCAATGAGCAAAAGTAATTTCATAAAATTCAAACAAAATCGAAATCGCCCAACAAACATTATACGATCGAATCATAAGTGCACCAACAACCCATCCAAAGAAATGCATGATCACAAATCGGTCCATGACTGTAGCTCGTAAATTTTTAAAAGGATCTTCAGGATCTTCAGGTACATACAATCGACAATCATCAGCATAGCCAACTTCAGGTAATTCAACACCCAATTTTGGATCAAAATGTTTCATGAATGCACGAGCATCTTCAGTTTTCAAAAAAAGTAAAACAATCAAAAGCATTTCATACAAAATAAAAATTCCCGTAATCAATCTCCAAATTGCAGGATGTGGTCGAATGAAATGTCCATCACGTAATTGAAGTACACAATAGATAAGAAAAAATAAGCATGCAAAATATATGCCACGCTTCAAATCTTCCACATACGTTGAATTTTCATTGTCACTTTGAAAAATATTGTACACAAAAAACACCAACGCAACAAAACCCACACTTAACGTGTGTGGATGCGTTGTCCAGTCATCAATCTCAGGAACAGAGTCCACATATTCGCCATACACAGCCACATCCGATGTCTTTCGCACACGTACTGGTGCCTTGGATGCCATACCGAATGAAAATTCGAGAATGAAAACCAAAACATTTCGTTTCTTATCCGGATTTTCAATCTTATTGATTGGTTAGCTATTTCTTAACCGGATTACTATTCTCAATATGGCAGTCTTGATGAATTAAACGAAATAGCTCTCCCACGACATTCAATCCTGTCAATAGATTCTTTTATTGAATATACTTTTTCTATTCATTTACCTTCTCGTCGCATCTCTTATTCAAAACTTTGCTTGAATGGACAATAAGAAATTGAAGCTTTTATGCACCATACCAATCTGAGCAACAAGAAGAATTTTCAAGAGGTAAAAAGACGCTAAATATGAAGAATACATCAATTTCTCTTTTGAATGATCATATCTGGAGCAAACAAGCTTTAATACAAGTACTGTAGTTGGACTATGAGCTAAATGTGGCTATTTGTGGCATTCCAATTGTATACTGCATGATGTTAAGAAACCAATATTAAATGTGGTTATTTGTGGCATCCGAATAAGACTCTGGCTCATGACTGGTCAGGAAAGCAAGCGTCCGGATAATGTTGTAGTAAATGGATCATTTCTCAAGAGGCGATGGACCAATTTTTTGTCAAGCGCGGGACGTCAAGTGGTCCATCCTTTTGTCCACATTGTGGTACGATTCTTGATCTTCCAGAGACAAATAGCATTGTATGTTCTTCATGTGGCTATACGTGCCGATACCAAGGTAATTTTTTTCAAGTTTGGAACTTTTTTGTAAAAAGTTAATATGATAGACTTACCTACGTTGTGTACTGTGACGTATAGTGAAGATAGACCAGAACCAAAATGGGTTCGCAATCAAATTGTTTCTCACGAAGTTACAGGACCTGCACGTGCGACGGTAGAAGAACCATGTCCAAAATGTGGAAATCCCCAAATGGAATTTTACACGATGCAATTACGATCGGCAGATGAAGGTCAAACCGTATTTTATGAGTGCAAAAAATGTGGTCATCGCTATTCAGTCAATACTTAAGGTGTATTTACATCAATCAAATTACACCAATTATACTTTTGCTTTTACAATTCGTGATCTATTGGTATTCAATCTATTTTGAATTCAATGTAATATATATTATCAACAACATGAATCCCAACATTTATGCCATATTCTCGAGGCGAATACATACATGTATGTTGTTCTACTTACATTGAAGTTTAGTTCTAGCAATGGAAACTCTACAAGCAAACACACACCAAGTTAAAGACCATAAGCAATCAAGCTTAAATAAGCATTTAGGTGCTGCAAAAAGGCAATATTGGTTTGATTTAGATTGATTTCATTTGGATACATTCTACACAAAAAAAATTAGGAAAAGCTGGAAGATCATTGTCAGTGGCTACTAAATAGTGATCATCCGGATAAGCTTGTATTGCAAACATTTGTGATAATGGCGGAGCCAACGTCCAAGGAGCTACGTGCAGCATTGCAAGGATGCATGATTCAGCGTCAAATGACTGTATTTGTGGATTAATGAATGAGATCTGATGTTTATATGTAGTTTTGTGTGGGTGGTGTGCTTGCTGGTATGCCAATTAGCATTTATCGTAAAAGTTTGTATCCATTTGCCATCTTGGGCGTTCTAGGTCGTGATTTATCTAATTCTCAGTCGCTTATGCTTGCTTTCTAGGCTCGTTCATTGACTATTCTTTCCCATACGACTCAAGTTGTGTTGAACTCAATAAGAAATACAAATTGGCTGTGGCTCGCGAAGAATCCTCATAGAAAAACAATTCACTTTTGTTAAAAGCAATTAGACACGATTCATGCCCATAAGACTGTCGTTGAATTTCTTTTTTTCAGCTTGACGTTTGTCTTTGAGTTGAACAAATATGACACATGAATTGCAATAACGAGCAGCTAGAGCTTCCTTATCAAGCTTTTCTCGTCGGGCTTCTTCAGGGTCCTTAAAATCAATCAATTTCTTGGAGCAGTTACGGCACACAGTACGACCACAAAGTGTACAATCACGCATTGTGTCCAAAAGGCCTTTAGGTGCTTTGCAAATTTTGCATGCAACACGAGGAACATCAGGGGGTGGTGTTTGTGTGCCTTCACGCATGTATTTGGTCATTTTAATAAGTGTTTTTTGGGGTAGTGTGTCTGAGATTATGACGCCATTATGATCGGGAATGTTAATAGAAGCTCCAGCCTTGATCAATGCACATGCCATTTCAATAAATCCTCGTTCCATGATCATGTGCAAGTACGTTGTGCCATTGACAAGGTTATTTAAGTTCATCCCTCGAAAAGAAATCAAGTGAACAAACACGGTTGTATCAGCTCGAGCAGTCATAATGTGAACTTCCAAAGGTGTTTGGCCACGTACATTCATAGCATGGAGATTGGCTCCCATAGATAAAAGTAAAGTGCCCATTTTTTCTTGAATATCTGCACGATCTTTTGATGCAACAAAATGCAAAGGTGTATTGCCATGTTTGTCTGGAACATTGACAAATTCCTCTGCACGAGGTAGCTTCATAAGTGCTTTCAATACATCCACATGTCCCTTCTTCACAGCAATGTGAAATGCAGTTTGATTGTTTTTACGTTCGCGCAAATGAAGAATGCTAGAAGACGTGATTGTTGTTGGTGATCCATCCACTGAATCTGGGTCTTCAAGATCATAACCATGTTTCTGCAACATAGCAATCATTGCAGCAGCACTACGAGAAGAGGTATGAGCGCTTTGACTCGATCCCGTTGACGTCGATGACGGAGCTGACTTTAAATTGGTTTGAGGTGCTGCTGCTACTGGAGATGGTTCCTCTTCTTCTTCGTAATGGTGGGGATGTGTAGGCAATGTAGCAGCTACAGGCGATCCTTCTTCATCAGAAATACCGAGATCATTCTCATGGGCTGGAGATAATTCATCGGTAAACTCGAGGTGTTTGGTGCGGTCCATTTTGGATTCTGACAAAGACGTCGGTTTAATGACGCCAACAATTAAAATATTTGATCACTATCTTTGGTAATCTATACTCCTTTAGAAATTTCTTTTTATATTACTTACAGTACGATGCTCTGATGTCAAGGTCATCTTCTTAAACTTTCAATATATATTTTCTTTCAGTCCGCATATCAATTTATTATTTATATATGATCACATCAAAGACATATATATATTTTAGGTAAGAATCATGCAATTAATTTTTTAAAATAAGAATCTTGTTGAAATCAATAATACTTTGAGGTTGGATTGACATAAGTAGCCACTTGAATTATTGGCGCAATAGTCCTGTATTATGAAGAAATGCCCATATTGCATTTGATTAACTTGAAAGTGTATATGATTTTCCTTATTCTTAGTCTCTAGAATAGTGTTTGGATTGACAACGGAATAAGATCATTTTTTGTAACGACTGTAACCTCTGATCATAAAAACATTTGAACAAATCGTCGAAATGATAAATGCAACAGAATGAATTCAATGCTCTATTCTTTAAATCGATTGTTTAAAAGCATTTCTTCTACCCATTGCAGCTATAATTATGATACTTTACATTACTTTGCTGTAGAAACTCGACAACCAAAGCACCCAGGAGCTCACGCTGCGTCTATATTTATAGAGCTGAGTAATTCTTTCCCAATAATATATCCATCGTTCTATGTACTCCGCCTAAAGATGTAATAGTACTTATACAACAAAACCAAACTACTTTTACTCCTTTGTAAGATATCTATTCACGTTATATCCATTACAAGGGCAAAATATGTTCAAGTGGCTAATTTTACTCATGTCAACACTTATGTAACTGCACAATTATAAGATATGTGGAAACACTTTAACGTCTAGGTTAAACATATTGATTGGGTAGAATTTCTACCAATCAAAAGACAAATTTACCCTTTCAACTCTTGGCCAGTCGTCAAATAGCAGAATGCGAAGTCAAGTGATTGGATGCGTCGCGCCGATGCGTGCTGGTGCCCGTGGTTGGGGATGGTACCACCGAGCTTTGGCCAAGATGAATGCTCCTAAAGCTGCTGCCAAAGGCTATGATTTTGCTGTACCATCTCCTGAACAGGCTCGTCCACGTGCATTTTTCAATGTCCAAATTGGCAACACAGAACCTGAAAAAGTTGTTGTTGAAATTGCATCGGATATTGTACCAAAGACTGCTGCTAACTTTATGAGTTTGTGTGCAGGTGAAAATGGCATTGGCTACAAGAATACACCATTCCATACCATCCAAAAGAACCAATATGTTACTGGTGGTGATATTGTTGCTGGCAATGGTACTGGAAATCAGTCTAGCTTTGGTGGATACTTTGCTGATGAAAACTTTGCATTGCGTTTTACTGAAGCTGGTGTACTTGGTATGGCCAATGCTGGTGTCAATACCAACGGTTCGCAATTCTTTATTACATTGCAAGCTATGCCCCATTTGGATGGGCGTAATGTCGCTTTTGGCAAAGTTGTTGAAGGTTTGGACGTGGTTCGAAAGGTAGAAAGTGTTTATTGTGTCAAGGGAAAGCCATTGACTGAAGTCAAAGTTGTTGATTGCGGTCTCTTGTAAGCTACGTTTTCCAACAGCGAGATAGAATAAACAGCAGTATACCAGTAACAGAGTCAATATGACCTTAAAGTCCAATCCTTTATATCCTCTTCCTAAAAGAATTTTTACAGCACACAAATAGTCAATTAAAAGTAATAAGGATCGTCTTCTACATTTTGTTCTTCATGCACTGGATCAAGTGTGACTTTTTTCAATGGCAAAAATGGGGCTGTACCATCGGGCTCGACTGAAAACATATTTTGCATTCGAGGATCATCTTCTCCGAAGAAACTCTTTTGTGATGTCAATCCACGTTTAGCTCCAAGAGATCGACTTGGCTTCATTGATTCAACTCGTTTCAATGGCGTTCGAGTCATTTTGGATGCTTTTCTAGCTTTGGCTTTTCTTCCTTGAATTTCCTCAACGCTATCATCAGACAATGGTTGCTGTTGTTGTCCCCATTCAAGCGTGCCAAGATCACGAAGCAACTGGGATAGACAAATACGATGAGTGATGTAGCTCACATTGGTCTCGCTCAATGAAGCACTGTTGAGAGTCCAATACATTTGCTCTGGTGTGACTTGTAGTGATGTAAAAAATCGCAAGGAAAAGGCAAAGAATGGAGAGTTCACATAGTCACTTAAAATTTCTGCTTGGGCACTCTTGACTTGGTCTTTTTGGTTTTCATTAAGCATTGACATGACGCTCCACATCGGGCTACAAAAAGCAACGCGCTTGATTTCGAGCGAACACTTGGCAAATTCTCCCGTTGTCATCGAAATTGACGGCGATCCCGCTGTATTGATTGCCAATGTGAGAGGCACAAATGAAGTATAAGAAGGTCTACCTTGACCATCGTCGTCGGGCATATTCATGAGCACCTTGAACGCAGCATCGTGCACTCGAATTTGAACTTCTTCATCTTCATCGCCTTGGGCATTACGAACTACTTGGCTTACAATAAGATCACCATCATCGGCCTTGATAACAGTGCGCTTCGGGTTTTCACTAACTCGTGCAGTAAATGCTTCTTCAGGGTTTGATAATGGAATTGGAATTGATGCCTGCCAAGGACCTTTGCACATGAGTTCTGTTGCTTCAAACGATAGTAGACTGTCAAATCCTGCAGGTAGTCCACCACTGAGAAGCACAGCAACTTCATCAACTCGACTTGCTACCTTGGACAAGAGAAGATTGATGTTGTTGTACCCTGTTTCAAGTACTTCGAGTTCTTTTTCAATTTGTTGCTTCATTTCAGGTCGAGATGCAAGCTTTTGTCGTAGTGTTCGTTCAATTGACGCATATGCAGCAGCAGCACCTTCGCACAAATCAACTCGAATATTGGTACTGTGAAAAGCTAGAGATACATCCACTGGGTAGCTTTCAATTTCTTCGACTGTCTCGAGTAAACCTAAAAAGTCTAACGAACCATCGTCATTCGGGCTAAGTAGGCGGATGGCTGTTTGCCAACAAGCTGCGAGGAGATGTCGAACATTGGGTTGGCGACGAATATGTTGAGCATATTCAATCAGATCTCGAATGGATAAATGGGGCAATGTGTCATTAGAAAAGATTTTCTTCTTGAGAATATTGGTGGAACTTGGCGAGACAAAAAGCTTGTAGAGTTTGAAAAGAATGTCACCTTGAGCTTCAGTCAATGACAACAATGCTCTAGCTTCATCAGCTTCAGAAGAGTCTTCAGGTGACTTGGCTCCAATTGAGGCATCAAATACAGAAAGTGGACGACCTTCGAGGTGAATATCACCAGTTAATCGGACTTTAGCTCGTCCTTCTTTAAATAGTACACCAATTTCAGAGCTGAAAAAGTTGACAGCAGCTTCTTCGACCACGGATGGCAATACTCGATTCAAAAACATCTTTAGAACACTGTCGTTAGCTTTACCTTGAATTGCCGAATTGTTTTGGCGTTCATAGTATTTTAAAGAGGAAAAGCTTACATCAAGAGTTTCTTTGTTCACACTCCACCCAGTGAGTGCATCAAATGTAAGTGGAATATCAGCATTGAATTGGACCTCGATATTGATTTCATCGCAGTGGAATGTTGGAATACGGCCTTCCGAATACACTTTGAAATTGGTAGCACGAATTTTTAAACCACTGTCACTCAAAGGTGTCAAACGTAGAACTACGTGAGGTGCAGTGCGTTGGGTTTCAATAGAAAAAGAAGTATGGTAGGAAGACATCCAAATATCCCTATATCATATCAGCTCAATCAATTCATAGAAATCAAGAAGCACCCTAATCCAATATAGACACCATTAGTGCCAAAACGCAATGTATAGCCTTCTGATGCTGGAAGATAATGTAATTGTTTGGATCTTTCAACATCAGCACGAAGATTATCCACAACACTACGAAGTTCTGTATAATCAGTCCATCCACGGCCACTTTGTAGTTCAGGTGAGGCAGCCATCAATGCAGTGCTTGCTTCAAGCTTACTGTCAAGGAATTTGAGTTGTTTTTGCATGGCTTCGATACGTTTAAATCGCGAAGACTTCTCATCTGCCCATCTTTTCTTTCTTGTTTCATCTTCCGAGGCCATATAATCATGAATAATTTGTACATATTGACGAACAACATCAAATGCATTCGATGGAATAGCAGCATAAGGTTTTGGCATAAGTAAATTTTCAGCATCCATGATAAATTCTCTCAAATGTGTGTAAGATCCTTGCAATCCCGTAAAGCGAATCATCATATTTAACATGACAGCAGCATCATGTGCATCATATTTTTCAAGCAATCGGCTTTGATTATATTCAATATGACGCATAATATCTTCCACTTTATATTCTCCCAAGGTATTTTTCCGTACCAATGTTCGACTAAATACCAACGTAATTGGTAATGGTAAATCTTTCAATAATTGAAATGCAGTTGGTACATCAGGTACTGGTTCTTGATTAATACTCACAAGTACATCATCTCTTCGAATCAAGCCCATATTTCTTAAATCAAACACATCAACAGCATGTCCTTTCTTCTGCAATACATTAGACACAAGAATAATATCATGTCGATTCAAACGAAGCTGTAAAATGTCTAAAACACGTCGAGACTTGCAGAAAACTTCAGTAAGCAATGGCAATTTGGACAAATCAACACCAATTGGCTTGGTTGTATCCTTGGCTCCTGCATTTGCTTCAAAGAACTCGTTGAGAATACGTCGCCCCGATGGGGATAGTGCTTCATTGAGTAGACTTCTTCCTGACGCTGTTGATTGCATCGTCTCCTTTTTTTCTGTCGGTCGATTGACGCAATTTGCGCTTTACCACATGGTAATACTCACATGCCAAAATCTCAAACTCAAATAATTGTTTTGTTGGAAACTCAATTGAGGTTCTATGCAAATCAAATCTTATTTTCGTCCTATCTGCATGGGCATAAGAAACTTTATGCATATCTCTATTGATCATACGTAGAATCTACTTTGAATGCATTAAACAATCCGATGCGATGAGCTCGTCTTGTCTTTGGGAGAGGCAAATAACATACGGCATTGTTCCTTTGTTCACTTGTGGTCTATCTAGCAATGGCATTTACTACACTTCCGACGTCTTATCGATTAACATATCTGTCACCAAAAGAAGAGCGTGATCAAGCTGTTTATTCAATCTTTTGTGAAGATGACAATATGAAATACATTCCTTTCTTGTGTCGAATGCAATCGGATGCATGGCAAGCTCGTCGTAGTTCCCATCGTGAATTGTTTAACCTTGGCACTGGAGCATTTCTTGATGTAATTGAAACTTCGTCAGGAAAAGTCATTGGAACAAGTGGCTTTCGTGTCGTAGATAAAGAAAACAAACAAGCTGAATGGGGTGTTATTCTCTCCCAAGAATTTCAAGGAAAGGGATACTGTAAAGAAATGCACGATGCTTGTATTGCCTGGGCAAAAACCCAAGGACTCGAACGTGTGACTGCAGCAACGTGGCAATCAAACGATCGTATGAATCAATTGCTTTTACGCTATGGATGGACGTTCATTGAAACACGTACTGACGAGCTTGGCATTTGGAACGAGTATGAATTAAGCTTGTAATAAAAGTGAGGGTCCATGGGGTTTGAACCAATGATCAGTTTTGAAAATGATGCGGGAACTCGAACAAGTGGTGAATGAACTTAAAGCTAATGGAAATGCTAATGCTGTGAGAGAGATATGTCATCTTGCGTTAGATAAACAAAGTTCTGAGTATGAATGGGCACGTAGTATGTTGCTTGATACGATGCGATTGCATGCACCACCAGCTGAGAGAACATCTTTGCTTTCATTTGGTACGCAGGAAAGTTTAAAGCAGAATGTGATAAAGCAACATATTATTGCTGCTTTGGAGAACAAGAATGTTGCATTAAAGAGCTCTACATTGATGGATTTACAATTTCTGATAGAAGAAGGATTGTATGGCCCAGAAACTATGGAAATGTATTTGGAACTTGCTCCGATAGTTGCCACACATCCTAAAGTTTGTCGTTTGATACCATTGTTGGAAAACCATCTTTGTCAACATATTGATATGTTTTCTTTTAAT
>JNBS01000363.1:0-20655 GCA_002081575.1 Thraustotheca clavata | reverse complement strand
TGGGTGGTCCAGGTACAAATGTGACTGCCAGTGGTGTGAATGGCGCTGCATTGAAATTTAGCAGTGATACTGAGTTTTATCGCTATCCTGGTTCTTTGACCACTCCACCGTACAGTGAAGGTGTTGAGTGGACTGTAGTCCGTGAAATTCAAAAGATGTCGAAATCGCAATTGCAAGCATACACGAAGAAGATGCCTGGAGAAAATATACGACCAGTGCAACCACTAAATGATCGCAAGGTGACTTTGTTTGCTCCATGTTTGTAAATATCGGAATATGTCAGTTGTATGAAGACACCATGATGCATAATGTATATAAAAAATTATATGCTTCACTTTGTGTTGTGTAATATGCCATATATTTTTTGATGAACATATTGTGGTGAATGGCGTCTAATCTCTAATCAACTTAGTACGCTCGAACTGACGTGATCGATAAGATGTGAAAACTGCCTTTTACACTTACAAGAGCATACCGTAAAGGAATTCTTCGCCATTCATTCGTTTATTCCCATTTAATTGCCTCAGAACAATGCGAACTCTCCTTAGCCACCAGTGATCACGTGTTGCATACAAAAGCCGAAATTTTTTCGCCTCTTTCCACAAATAAACTCGATATGATTTTTGTGTACCGTAACAAAACATAACATCATTTAAGGCACAGTAATCACAGTAGTAAGGTCAGTAAAGGACGCTACAAAACTGATTGGACGAATGCAACAAGCATATCACGTGTAATGGCTTGAAAATCTCTGACTGGAAAAGGTAAGAGTTCTTTTTCTGGTAGGAAATGAATCTTTGATGAGACCATGCAGTTGAAGTAACTCAACCACAAGTTATTCAAATGGATGATGTTATAGAGTTATACATTGTACCATGATAGTCACACCACAAGTTCTTTACGTTTATTACAACTAAAGTATGCGGCACGATGGTAATGAAATCACATACAGATGATAGAATTGGTTGAGCGCTTGCACATGGTCAATCAAAATCATCGTTTACCCCGGCGCGCACATCTGTAAAGATCACGACACCCAATTCATTTTTCAATTCCCGTTCTATCGATGCGATCGCCTTTTATCTTGACTGCCGTCTCTGCTCTTTTGGCTGCTGTGAGTGGCATGTGCCCAGAGCCTGAGCTCAAGTCTCAATCGCCAATTGATATCCCACAACTCTCTGGTGTCCCTAATAATAAGAATGTCGATGTCGCCTTTCCTCAAACTTCCAATGGAGTTCTGAGAAACGAAGGCGAGACGCTTAAACTGTTTTGGGATGGTGGAAAAGGTTCACATTTGAACCTTAAAGACAAGACATTTTCGGCTCTTCAATTTCATTTCCATGCACCAAGTGAACACCGTGTCCGAGGTTATCAATACCCATTTGAAATGCATATTGTTCATCAAGCTACTGACAAATCGCTTGCTGTCCTTGGGGTTCTTTTTGAAGTTGATCCAAATGACAATGACTTTTTAAATCAAGTGTGGCCATCAATCTCTCAACTTGGAGATAAAGGCACAAATGTGTCTGTCTCGAATATTGCTGGCAGTACTCTCAACATTGGCGATAATACTGGCTTCTTTCGCTACCAAGGCTCGTTAACTACACCACCATATGCGGAAGGTGTCGAGTGGACTGTTGTTCGCGAAGTACAAAAAATTTCCCAAGCACAATTAGACGCATATACGGCAAAAATTGCTGAAAAAAATGCCCGTGAAGTTCAACCACTTTATGGTCGCAAAGTAATTTTGTATGAGGGTTTTGGAAATTAATTCGATGATAATTGATGGTGCATGAGTGAGTACTTTGGTCTTCTACGAGAGAGATAGTTTGAAGTCAATTTTGCTGCATTAGTAGAGTAGAACACCCTGATAACATAGGAACTCTATTTTCTTTTGTTCGAGCTATATCTCTAAGATATCTAGTCTTTACAATATATTTTGAATGAAATACATTTCTCATCTATGCCTAATGCGATTTGGGACGAAATTTATGGCATTTGCCACCAAGATAATATTCGTACTGAATTTCAAATTTATCGTTGATATGGCAAGGTGCAATATTGTTACTACAATATTTCAAATTTTAATTGCGTAAAATTCCTCGTGATTTAAAAAAGATGTGGGTAAATATTTTTATTAGCTTTGTCTGTGATTTTGAGTAAGCTATGCGGTTTACTTAAAGTAAAGCTGACTGTTCATGTATTATTTCTAGTTGTGAATTCACACAACCACAAGTTAAATGAAGACTTTACAGTGTAATACGACACAACAATGATCAGTAGTCTATAGGCATCACAACCAAGATGGGTTCTTAACTATTAGAAGTTTGTTCATTTTACAATTTACTTTCTTCTGATGCGACCATTTTTTACTCTGACTATACTCTCTTCTCTTTTGGCTGCTGTCAGTAGTGCGAAATTGCGAACAGTACTCAAATCTCAATCGCCAATTGATATTCGTGATGTCTCTGCATTTCCTAACAATAATGACGTACAAGTTAATTTTCCGTCAACTTGTAATGGGGATTTTAAAAATGACGGAGAAACACTAAAATTGTCTTGGGATGGTGATCAATGTTCACAACTAAAACTCGAGGATAAGTCTTTTGCGGGACTACAATTTCATTTTCACACACCAAGTGAACACCGTGTACGAGGATATCAATACCCATTTGAAATGCACATGGTACACCAAGCTACAGATAAATCACTTGCTGTCCTTGGAGTCTTTTTTGAAGTTGGTCCTAAAGACAATGAATTTTTAAATCAAGTGTGGCCATCTATTTCTCAACTTGGAGATAGCGGTACAAATGTGACTGTGTCGAATATTGCTGGTAGTATTTTGAGAATTGGCGCTGAGAATGGTTTTTATCGCTATCAAGGTTCTTTGACTACACCTCCATATACCGAAGGTGTCGAGTGGACTGTTGTTCGTGAAGTGCAAAAGATTTCTCAAGCACAATTAGATGCATACAAGGCGAAGATTGTAAATCCAAATGCTCGCGAGGCCTAGTCACTTAATAGTCGTAAAGTGATTTTGTACGAAGGTAAGACAAAGGAGAGATGCCTAAATAAGAGGTAATTAATTGTATAATACCAATTTTTGATGCATAAAGATGTTCAGGTGTCATAATAGATTTTTACCCAGCTCAATAGTACTGGTAAATTTTGATTAAAGTTGTAATTAGGTTCACTATCAATTAAGACCATACAACTATATCTCTATCTCTCAATAGGGAATGAAATACTAGTAGTCAATTCCTACATGGTATATCTTTGACACAAAATTTATTCATAATTACTGAATAGGTTGGTACAAACACACTTGGCGATTATTTAGTGGTTGGACTTCACGCGCATTGTCTTCCTTAATCTTCTCCTTGTAAGCATCTAATTGTGCTTGAGAAATCTTTTGCACTTCATGAACAACAGTCCACTCGACACCTTTGGTATATGGAGGTGTAGTCAAAGAACCTTGATAGCGATAAAAACCATTCTCAGCGCCAATTCTCAAAATACTACCAGCAATATTCGACACAGTCACATTTGTACCGCTATCTCCAAGTTGAGAAATAGATGGCCACACTTGATTTAAAAATTCATTGTCTTTAGGACCAACTTCAAAAAAGACTCCAAGGACAGCAAGTGATTTATCTGTAGCTTGGTGTACCATGTGCATTTCAAATGGGTATTGATATCCTCGTACACGGTGTTCACTTGGTGCATGAAAATGAAATTGCAATCCTGTAAAAGTTTTTTCCTTGAGAATAACTTGTAAACATGCCACTCCAAAACTACTTAAGAGTTTCGCCTTCATTCCTCAAAACTCTATTCCATGTAGATGGAAATGATACTTCCACATCTTTATTGTTATGGGTAGCAGGCATGTGTGGAATATTAATTGGAAATTGAGCCCTGAGTTCTGATTCGGGACATATACCGTTTACAGCTGCAAAAAAAGTGGACACAACAATGATTTACTGACAATATATAATATCAACGTTTGTATGGTTAACATCACTTTCTAATGTTTGTTAGCCTTGTAATTATTTTGGTACTGAAGGCTTGGAGTATAAAATAACTTTTCGGTCATTGAGTGGCTGAACAGCACGAGAGTTATCATCAAAAACATCCTTAATTGCACGCACTTGACTTCTTGAAACATGCTGAATTGATTTCATCACTGCCCACTGTACACCTTCAGTGTATGGTGGAGTAGTTAATGAGCCTGGGTATCTAAAATATGAACTGTTATCTAACTTTAAATCCGCGGCATCAAATGATTTCACTTTGATAGTATCTCCTTTGTCACTCAAATCATCCAAATGGCTCCAAAATTTTTTTAAAAATCCATTGCTTTTCTTGTTGTAGTCAAACAATATACCAACAACAGCGAGCGAGTGATTTTTTTCAACAGCAGAGTGCACAATGTGCATTTCCAAAGGATAATGTTTGCCATCAAAAGTGTGTTCACTTGGTGTATGAAAATGCAATTGAGCTGCTTCATAGCTGACACCATCAAGAACAAGAGTCGAACCTTTCCAAAAAACTTTAAATGCGGTTCCTGTGTGCTTTGCCTTGCCATCAAGAGATTTGTGTGAAATTGCAATATTGTTTTTATTTTCAGTCTCGGAAATATCAGTACTGATGTCAATTGGAGATTGTTCTTTAAGAGCTGCAGCAACCAAACTTACAAGCACCAACAAATACAAAAGCACTCGCATCTTTCCTTATTCAATTGTAGACTGATACATTTGACATTATTAGCAAAGACCAATATTAACGCGACACAACGACGTACTATTTGTGGTTGTGTCGTAGCTGTTGTCCACTTGTGATTATTACGGCATATTCAAATTGGTGTCTTGATTCGATATGTTTTTCACTTTTTATGCAGATAAAGCTCAAATCAAAATTTAAACACAGAGTCAACTCAGTGTCACTAATTAACCTTATCCTAATCAGTGTACAAATTTTGGGTGTATCTTGACTAACAATATCGGTGCCCATTCCATTTGTATCTAAAGCTTTGTTAAACAAAAGAATCTTACAACCAAGCCCATTTACATACACCATTTTACATCGATATTTAAGCGATCATTTCTTTTCAAAAACCTCAATGATTTCAATAAATTTACAAATTTCAGTTTATACAAGTAAGTTATATCTCTCAAACCACGAAATTTGATAAAAGCTACTATATCCACGTTTAAATTAATATCATTAGTGCAATAAGGACACAAAGTTTGAAAAAAGACAAAGCATTACTGTAGTTCAAATTATCTTTAAAAATTTACCTCTTGTGCACAAATTCTTAATTCTTATCTACATATTCTACTACAATACTAACATTATACACAATCCTTAAAAATATACGAGAAATTAACGAGAAAACAACTATTTTTCATAACAAAGATGTTTTAAAGTTGATTATTACGTAAATGTAGGGACAGTATCAAATTCAATCCGTCAACAAAGTGATGCCTTTCTATGTATTAGCAATCACTTCAACTTTTATTTTATTATCTTATTGTTTGTATTTAAAATAAATATACAATATAATATGACCATGTGCAATGCTTGTCAAAGTGCATTTTTACGATGTCTCGTGCAGTGCCTCCAGGAATCCCCGAAGAGGTTGTTCGAGTGCTTGAAATCTTCTTTGATAGCGGGATATTTCCCATTATAATGGTTTCTCTCTTCATTTACAAGCTTTTGCCTACTACTGATCCAGTGCTTTCATTGGTATTTTTCACTTACTAAAAAATATTTATGATAATTGCAGGAACAAGTTAAGCGAAAGGTTCCCAAGTTTGAAAAGCGTCAATATGCATACAAGACTGATTTGGTATTGTTATTTTCTAGTATTTTACATTGAATTTTTGTAGAAATGCATTGTTGGAAGTACAACAGGACCTGATGGGAAAACTAAATTGACTGGTGATACTGAATGTGGTCGTCAAGTGTGGCGTCCTCAAGGTATTTTATTCGATAAAGTTATTGCTTCAACTTTGGTGTATTAGGAGAAGTAATTGAATTGCCACCATTTTCAGCTGCTGAAAATCCAAATTCCGCAGATATTTTATTTCGTCAACTAATGCTGAAAGATAAAAAGGTCAAGACACCAACAAAACCTACTTCGTCCAACGTTGAAGAATCTATGCTTAAAGCTATTGACTTTTACCAATTGCTTCAAGTACCTTTATCCCATGATCGTAATTTTTAAAAAAATTGTAATAGAGTGAAGATGGATCATGGCAAGGCGATTATGGCGGTCCAATGTTTCTTTTGCCTGGTATCTATCACCTTTTTCAATTATAAACTAAAAGAATCTCTACAATAGGACTTGTTGTGACGTGTTATATTACTGGGCATGATCTTGGTAAATCAATCAAAGAAGGCATGATTGTCTATCTTCGTAATCACCAACAAATTGATGGTGGGTGGGGTATGCATATTGAAGAAGCATCTACTATGTTTGGTACCGTCATGAATTATGTAGCTTTACGTTTGTTGGGTATCCAAATGTCAAATATCTAAAGCTTGTTATTAATTTTTCACTAGGTGTACCTGCATCCGATAATGTGTGTAAAGATGCTCGTGCATTTATTCTTCGCCATGGTGGAGCTTCATTAACTCCATCCTGGGGAAAATTTTGGTTGGCTTGTCTTAATGTTTATGACTGGCGTGGTGTTGATTCACTTCCACCAGAAATGTGGTGTCTTCCATCGTGGTTTCCATTTCATCCTGGTCGTACTTGGGTTCATTGTCGCATGGTAATCATATAATTGCACGTTTAATATGCTAAAAAACTTTAGGTTTATTTGCCCATGTCGTACCTTTATGGCAAACGATTTCAAGCCAAGCTTACTCCATTAACCATGGAAATTCGTGAAGAAATTTACATGACTCCTTATGCCCAAGTTTCATGGTCAAAAGCTCGTGGGGCTTATTACCCTTTGGATGAATACCATCCACCATCTTTTTTGATCCGATTCCTCAACTATGCTTTGTCCTGGTATGAAATGTTACCCAATTTTACAGCTTTTCGACGCAAGGGCCTTGAATATGCATTTGAATGCATTCAAGCTGATGATGTGACTTCCAACTATTGCTCTATCGGCCCTGTGAACAAAGTTATGAATATGCTTTCTGTATGGGCTACAGAAGGTGAATCTGAAAACTTTGTTAAACACCAACAACGCCTTGAAGACTACATTTGGTACTGCCTTTCAAATGCAAATGAAGTACTCATTCCTACTTAGGGTTGCTGAAGATGGTGTTAAAATGGCTGGGTACATTGGTTCGCAAACTTGGGATACCAGTTTTGCTATCCAAGGCTTTTTTGAAGCTGGTATTGGTATGCGTCAAGAAAACAAAGACATGGTTGTAAAAGCTTACAACTACTTTAAACATGCTCAAAACAAGTATGAAGTTGAAAATGCAAAGTACTGGTGGCGATCAGAACAAAAAGGTGGCTGGGGATTTGGACCTGCTGCAAATGGGTACCCAGTGACTGATTGTACTGGTGAAGCTTTAAAATCTATGATGCTTATCGAAGAATTTGCTGGAGATTGGATTGATGATAAAGCTCCTTTTGAACGCTACCAAGAAGCTGTTGATTTTATGCTTGCACTTCAAAATGACGATGGTACCTATAAGTTCCAATACAAAGTAGTGATACATTTGTAGGTGGATTTCCTACGTATGAAAAGAGCCGTGGTTATGAATGGTATGAATATTTGAACCCTGCAGTCGTATTTGGTGGTATTATGATTGACTATTCGTACATTGAGTGCACGTCGACATCCATGTCTGCTTTAGTCAAGTTCAGTAAGAAATACCCAACCTATCGTCCAGAAAAAATTCGTCGAGCTGTCAAGAGAGCAGAGACTTATATTCGCAATCAACAATACCAAAGTGGTGCGTTCTTTGGAAAGTGGGGAGTGTGCTTTAACTATGGTACTTGGTTTGCTGTTGTTGGGTAGGAAAAATACCATGGCAATTTAGCTGATAATTTGTATAGTTTACGTGCTGCTGGAGCCACTGAAGATGATGAAGATGTTCGTGATGCTGTAAAATTCCTCTGTTCCAAGCAACGAGAAGATGGTGGATGGAGTGAATGCTTCTTTGGATGTGTTAGCAAAATGTATCTCGAAGCAGATGAAAGTCAAGTTGTATCGACATCGTGGGCTCTGCTTGGTACAAATCAGAAATGTAATGTGTACCTCACCTGAACGTAGCATTGATGCGAGGTATTGAACGTAAGGATCAAGAGCAAATTGGGTTTGAAAAGGAGTGGGAAGTTGTTCGTAAAGGCATTAAGGTGATGATTTGCTGATATAATCTGATCTGACAAATGATGTCTAGTTTTTAATGTCCAAGCAACAACCCAATGGTGACTGGTTACAAGAACGTATTAGTGGTGTATTCAATCGTTCATGTGCCATCACATACACAGCATTTCGCAATGTATTTCCATTTTGGGCACTTGGGTTGTACCATAAACTACAGCCTGGAAAATCGATTTAGAAAGATTCAAAGTTATAAATTTTGAATCTAATATCATCTAGATATGCTCACATACATCAACTTCTTCGATCCAATACATCAATTTACTCCAGAAAGCTTAACAAGTATAACTAATTGACTACCTGAATCTGGTAGCTATCTAGTCTAGTGACGAAAATCTGGTTCCCCTCACTAGTCAGTGAATCTGGTAACCCTACACCTAATTCTGGTACAGAATGTGGAGGACTTGAGAGCTCTAGGTACCGCAAGAATCTTTTCAAAGAATCTACATAGCTGACTAACGAAATATTTCGGCCATAATCCCACTCGCCCACATGGCACTGAATCCATCGACATTTCCCAAACGCAGATTCTCCCTTCCCCACGTCTCTTGAAGTTTGAAGTTGGTCATTTCAACTTCAATTTTGAATATCTTGGCTAAAGTATACTATACAACTTCCTAATAATAGCGTGGCAGCAGCACAGAACGCCGTTAGGATCATTTGACAATTTTTAAAACTCCGTGCAAGAATGAGCCACAAGAGCCGAACAATCCTTAGCAGCAAACGTGCTCGTGGAGCTGCAAAGAAATCCAAGAAATTATTACAATTGGAAGCTCAATTGGAACAATTAGCTATTGTACCTTTGATGTTTACACCAACTATGCCTGTGAAACCTTTAGAGACTCCAGTGATTGAAGATGAACGAACTGACGAAGAGGAAGAAGAAGAGGAAGAAGATGTTGTTGTAATTTCCAATCCCTTTCCTCGAAATATTTGTACGCGCTTTGTACAGAAAAATTTATGGACCCCCAGAGATATTAAAAAGTTTGCATCGACGCCAGATGCAACATTTTCAGTCAGTATCCCAACCTTTCGGGATGCTCATGAAGGCTATGTCGCTTATAGTGTGATTATTGAGACGCCTTATCATAGTTGGAGAGTTGAAAAACGCTATTCCGAGTTTGTTGTCCTGGCTCAAACTTTACAATTAAAAGAAATCTTATTCGAATTACCCCCTAAAACATGGTTTAAAGTCACACAAGATGATGCGTTAGCTGAACGACGTGAACGCCTTGAAGCTTCATGTATTGATTTATTACAACGTGATGGAATACCAACAATTCCATGTATTCGTGAATTTTTTCAATTGGATATGTTTGCTGTAAGCCTTACTGATCCCCAATAAACATCGGAAAAACCTATTGTACCTATACTATAAAAATGATAAAACCATATAAAACCCAAATAATCTAACTTCACTTTATAACGTTCTTCTCAGTTCTTAGTCTACATAATCATTTGTTTCTTTTAGTAATCCATGGACGATGCTTTCAAGCCACAGGAATTATGCAAACAGAAAGTTGAAATGTGATAAGAAATTCATTCTATTTAGGCTTTCCACTTACGTCAGTACCGTGCTGCCCCCAGTCTAGTCTTCGTTTACAAATGAAGTAGAATACTATACAATATATCATTTGAAAAGATATCAATGATCAATCACAAAATCTCTTCCGTGTGTTCATTGACGTTTCATATAGAAAATATAGGATAAAGTATACAGAATATCGGAAAATTACATAAAATTTAACGACACGACTTTTGGTATTTGTGGTTGTCCCTCACAATTCAAATATCATTTTGAAAAAATTGGAAATGAATAAAGAAATTTAGTTCGCTGCATAATATTCTATCACGCTTGATTGTTTAATTGTTGGGGTACATTGATATTTTTTTGCTCTGATATAGAAGAATATTTTCATGGTTGTATCTATTGACGGGTTTTTTACAGGATAAGTGGCGTCTATCTGATAAAGACTCCTCGTGGAGAGTAGTAAAAAGTTCGACAAATTTCTTTTATCTCTGTTTAAACTGTCCATTTCTTGTTGAATTGCTCATATTTACCCAACTTGCTTTCGAGAACAAGCATTTGGGCCAATTGCGAAGAAGTCAACACTAAAAGTTACCCGAGTCGAGGCTGTCTTAAAATCCGTCTGTGTTGACTGGAGTTCTGCATTCGCAGTCAACAAGCATATATGACCAAAAAAACTATCCCCTCGAAACACCTGTCAAATGCATCACTTACTTCCGACAACTTACATTATCTTTAAAAATTGCGATTCCCTATTAAAACAGCTACTAGGAGTTTGAAGAACTTGTAAATATGCATTAAACCAGGCTTGGACATCGAGCCACGTATGTTCCTCGTTCATGGCATATTCTTCTAATACATTCATCATCCACGTCTTTTTGCAAGAATGAATCAAAAAGTCATTATCTTGCCTACTAAAGTATGTAATCACTTACAGTGCATACCGGTATATATAGATTACAATTCTTGCAAGTAGCGTTCATACTCACCTCTGCTTTAAGCTCAATTTCAATTAAAAAGACTTGGCATTTACAATGCCCACATCATAGCTTAATCAAAGGCTAAAACCAACCTTCATCATTTACTAAAAACGATATACACTTAAAAGAGTAAAAGTAACTGTTAGTCTATCATAACGGTGAGAATAAGATGTATCCTACTGACTAATATGTCAAGTAGCGAAGTAGCCAATTGAGTCAATTGTATATGTTGCTCTGAACCAATCAAAATAGATATTGTTGGTTCGACATGATGCTACGAAGACTTAGCACAAAACCAAGACTCTCTTTGCTTGGAAATAGCTATCCAAAGCTAACTAAAACAGCTCATTTAGGTATTATTTACTCTATCTAGCATTAAAGATCTTATTGATTAGTCTGTGGGAAATGTGAAAATGAGCTTGTGGCTGCACATGATTTATTTTTCTTGCATTGGTACAATAATTCCAAGCAATTCAATTGCTAATACTTGAGCTATTCTAGGCAAAAAGGTGTTCATGTGGCTAGCTTTCAGAATATTGCATTAGAAAATGTTAAAAGATCTACCCATCCTTTAGGAGGAAAAGACCCTTGGAAACATTTTAAATTAAGTTGTTGTTCATGTGGTCGAGATGTTGCAACAAGAGCTAATGTGCGAGGGTACATCTCATTATACTGAAGAAATATTGATAAAAGTATTAGGCAAGAAGCTACATTGTTTTCAGCTAAACAAGTTTCATTTCAATTACCCATGGGCACAAGTCCTATTGTATCCATGTCTGGATTACCATCGGATATTATTCGCTTTTCCAGGTAAATTAATTGAGTTTTATCATATTTAAATGCTGATATTTAGCTGGGCAGACTTATTAGCACAAATCACTGCTTCACCAAAATTACGAACAACTCTAAATATTCGTCAAGTACGTATCATACGATGAATTAATGTTAATATTGATATTAGGACGATGAAATTCAAAGAGAAAAAGTTGCTGAAGATGCTCCCAAGTCGATGAATTTTAAAGAATTTAATACCAAAATTCTTTTGGCCGAGTCTGGGGCTGAAATACTTACACTGATGGAGCAACAAGTATGTGAATTTTCTTTATAGTATTGTACTCAAGTTAATGTTGTAGAATCCTCGAGATATTAATCATGTAAACGTATTAACAGCCTTTCAACGCTTTGCTATGTTTTATCAGCAAACCCATCGAGAAATTTTTGCTATGGTATGAACAGAGCGAAATATCTCTTTTAATGAGAGACTAGTTTGCATTATCATGACTTATCTAGAAACGAAAACGAATGGATACAATGCCTGAAGTACTATCATCAGAAGATGAAGTAGCTGATGATTTACAAGTAAAAATGGCACTTGAGCGTTCGAGATACCAGCGACTTCATTTAGATACCATGCTCATCTATTCAACTCGGTAAATGACCACATCTAAATATTGCATATTAATATTTTGACAGATTTTGGAATTTTGTGGATGAATTAGAACGACAATGTCAAATGCATTTACACAAAGTTCCTTCACGATATATCGTTGGTTTAATGAAGTCTTTAGCTGGATTGCAATTAGCACCTTTAGGCTTGATGACGTAGCTTAAACAGCATCAATTTTTTAACTTATGCTTTTGGTTAGGAGCTTAACAAATCAAGTGCTTTACCGTTTAGACCAGCATAGATTTTCAAATGAACGACTTGTTCATCTTCTCCACGGTTTTGCCTCTTTATGTGCTGCGGTAAAATACCTAATGAAATGAATTATTCAAGCTTTTTTGTAGGATCGAGAAGCACAAAAATGGCTACCAGAGTTATTTACTCGTGTGAGTGATTACATTTTGACCAACAAGAAAAATGAACCATTAACTCCTGAACTATTATCAATGCTTGCATGGTCTTGTGCAGTGGCTAAAGTACATCATCGTGATGTATTTGATAAACTGATGAAGACTGCAGCAACATTAAAAAATCCATCTATTGTATTTGCTACCCAAGTTTATCAAGTTTATCTCGAATGCAATGATCAACTTCGTCAAGGTACCTTTATTTACAATTGTAAATTGATGATTTTGAATAGAAATAACTCCATTACCTCAAGAATTACTTGGCGAGTTTAAAGCAAAATTACAAGCTCAGGTACGTACTTATAAAATTTTTGTTTAAATTTCTATGGTACAATTAGCACCATACTAATATTTCATCCCATTTACACAAGCAAATTTCCAAGACTTTAACTCATATGAAAATCTCCCATTCAAATGAACACATTTTATCTCAAGGGTACAAAATTTCGATTTAAAAATTTTACTAAACTTTTTTGTAGCTATTCCATTGATATTGCATTAATTGATGAAAAAATTGGCATTGAAGTAAATGGCCCCATGCATTATCAATTACGTCGAAATCCAACTGAAAAGTATGTCAACTTTGGAATTGAATCTTTTAATGATGTTATCATAGCTATCTAATGGGCTCAACCTTATTAAAAATGAGGCATTTACAGCAAGAAGGATGGACAATTCTTCAAGTATCTCACATGGATTTCACTAAATTACCAACTCCAAAACAACGTCAAGACTTTTTAAGTTTTTTACTCGAAGTAGCCACAGCAAATCGATCTCCAAAACCAATTTCAAATTGACCAATTTCCATCACATTTAATATTCCAAAAATGTACAATTTTGTCATCTGTACTAGTATAAAATTTTCTTTAATTCTAGAGACATGCTACAGCAACAGTAGCACAATGAAATGTATTCAGCTTTATTCAAAAATCTTTCTGATTCTCTCAGCTGCAGCAATGAATGCATTTCTATCTATTCTTGTATTTATTTTGATTTGTTCAGGTTATAATCCATTGATAAACTAGTCATCTAATGAAAAGGACACTTTTAGCAATTAAATGATCGCGTCGCCGTCGTCCTTTCTACAGCTCGTTTACGAATCAATGTCATTCGTACTTTATAAAAGCGTACTTAGTAGGACATATACAAACAAAGAATGATTGGATTAAGTACGATTAATGTACAAATAAAGTGCAAAGTGGTCAAAAGTGCATTTTTAATCGCCAAATGATGTCCAAACGGCGAGGCGGCAAGGACACCAAGCCAGAAATGGGCATGGCACAGCGCATGACATTGAAGATTTTATCGTTGTATGACAGTACAACGAATGTGGATGCGATTATCCAGGAATTATATCATCCCGACGCAACTTTTTCTGATCCTTTGATCGAAGGTAAGAGTGAAATTGACATTGCCAATGCTAAAATAATCAAACTAGTACGCGGCCGAGAGAAGGTTGCTGCTCAATTTCGTGTATTACCATCGTTTGTGGCAAAATCGCATGCTCAATTGATCCGTGGTTCGATGGCTGGGGTCACTATTCTTACTATTGATAGGTATACAACTACTTAAAGGTTTCTTGGTCTGATTGCAATTTATATAGCACGGTCACGTATCAATTAAAACCATTTCCAGAGTACATGGGCGGCTCTTTGCGTATGTTTACAGTGATTGAATTGGAAGATCACAAGGTATTTTACTATTATCTAGCATAGTTTTTTATATAAATTGTGTATTAGGTTATTTCGCACACGGATCATTGGGATATTCGTTCGGTCTTGGAGAACGTACCTATGCTTTCGTTTTTGTACCGCAATTTACGTTCAGGCGTTGGCAGTGTGTCTTCGCATGTCATTAATGTGTTTTTACCTGAAACATCGACTCCTGCTGAAGCTCCAGTTGAAACACGTGAAGATTCTCAAGAATCATAAACATTATTGTAGTTTAGCCAAACAATTAATCTTACGCTTGCGAAACTACATAACTATTTAATGGTTAGAATTCGCTTTCCATCACTGAGAAGAGAAGCGAGAAGGCGCAAATCATTACTAATTGCTCCTAGGTGATCGAGTACTGTGCAACTGCAACTAAAGTATGCAACACATATGACACTATTGTCCACATCTAAATTCGATCTATTTTTTCAAATGCAATTAGATTTATGTGCAGGTACAAGCTGTAATGGCTAGTTTTAAGTTAGTCGTCGTAATTATGTCCCACCTTGTTAGCAAAAGAAGGGCGTACGATTCATGGGTTTTAACTAAATGCTAAACCAGCAAAAGGATCCCGTCCATTGTTCTTGGGTGCGTGATTGGGATAAGAGGGTTGTTGTTGATTGTATCCTGGATCTTGGTTTCCATACATATTGTAGCCATTGTTTTGAGGTGGGTAACCATGACCATACATGTTGTTATGCTGCAAAAGGGGGTTTGCAACTAAAGTAGGGGCCATAAGTGAGCTAATACTGTGGCCACCCATAGCATTAGTCATTGGGTTTTGGATTGGGGGAGCTTGATACGAACTTGTAGGCATACCAGCAGTATTTAAACTTGGTGGCATGGCTGCAGAAAAGGGATCATAAGATGTATTGTTCATGATTGGTTGAGATGGTTGAGAAGCTCCTTGAAAAGTAGACCATTGTGAATTGTTGGAAGATGGAGCTGCTGGAGCAGTAAAGCCAAATGGATCAAATGACGATGATGATGACGTATTTGATGGAGGTACGGGGGCAGAAAAAGCATCAAACGTTGGGGATTGAGCTTGAGTTGGTTTTACTGGAGCTGAAAAGGCATCAAATGTTGGGGATTGAGCTTGTGTTGGCTTTACTGGAGCTGAAAAAGCATCAAAAGAAGTATTTTGCACTGGTTGTACAGGTGCTGAAAAAGCTTCAAAAGACACTTCAAATGCTGGTGTAGCAGTTGGAGAAAAACCCAAGAGATCCGAGCCTACAGGTCCAATATCACATTCTCAATTCTTTCAATGTGTCTACTTGTAGTTGCAGCTTTATTGCTTTCTTTCTTGCTACTCGTGGTATTTGCCACTGGTGTTTCTATAGCAAAAAGAACCTAAATTGGCAAATTCTCATTATTTCTTCATACCATGGTTTATTGTCGTCGTCTTTGCATTATATTCAGTATAAAATGCTTTTTCATTGTATGCAGCATTGATAAAGCGTTTAAATACATCAAGATGGTCATTTTCTGCTGGTTTTCGCATCGATCGTCCATCTTCCCATTTTCCAAACCATGTTCTTCTGGCTACAGCATTACCACCACCATTTTCTTCCTTTAAAGCATCTACTTCTTCTTTTGTCCAGTTTGACATGGTTACGCTCTAGCAATGAAGATTTTTCAGCCAAATTTTATCAGTTGATAGTACCTTGACTCGATGGCTGTAGCTTTGATGAGCACTTTTGCAGTTGTTGCACACAAATGTCTTGAACTTATCACATACATTGGAATGGCCAAACTTGGAGATAGTATCGCAATTAGCACACGCTTTATTTGCTTCGAGTTTACGAAGGATGTTGAGAGCACCTTCGGCCATCGCGGGAAATTAAAAACTGATTTAGAATTTCATTTTATAAGAGGTTGTGATTGGTTGAAGCCAGAGGCAAATGTAAAAATATCAACCAATCAGAATATCCAACTCCAAACTAACGTTACATACAATGTGAAGAGCTGACGTGGCGCTAAATATGGCAGAACACCATATTTAGTAGAAATAGTAAAAATAAAGCTTTTGAGGAAATGCCAACAAATAAATACTAGTATTAAAATAGAGGTGAAAATGAAATATAATGGAATGTCACTTGGCTTTAGGAAGTACACTTTGTTGGATTTGAATGCAATATTAATACCGATGGTGTAATCGTTGACTGAATTTCTAGTTAAGAATGTTTAAAAATTTAAGTCAGGTTACTAAGTGGGGCATATCATCTGCTATATGCAGTCACTTGTACGAAAAAATGAATGTCAGAAGTGATAAAAAAGCTCAGGGGCAATTGACATGGAATGGAGGGGCCCCGATAAAATTGTCAAATCGTGGGGGGATTTTCTGAGAAACCAAGTTTCTGCATTAGAAATGCCTTTGTGCAAATCAAAACCTCTCCAATATCCTTCTCTTACCCTATAATTTTGGAATCGTAACAATAACAATATCAGGACTTGTTTTTCAACAATTCAATTTTGACAATTTTAGGTGAAACTTGGTTTCTCAGAAAATCCCCCCATGATTTGACAATTTTATCCGGACCCCCCCATTCTATGTCAATTGCCCGAAGCTCAGTCACGAATTTATGTCATACCAAAAACAATTTTATAAATCAATGAAAAAACGAGAGTCCAATGATCATTAGGATCGCCCTAATGATGTTAGTTAGATAGATAAACAACATCAATGAAACTCAATTAAACAAAACAAACAACAAGGCGAATTTCACCCCAATAATTAATTAACCAATGTATAAAAAATCATGATTAACAATGATAATTATGATTTTTTATACATTTTTTGGTGATGTTAATTTAACATTACCAAAAAATGTGGAAACAAGGTATGTACAGTATTAAGTGCATCAGTAGCTTTACTTAACCTTACAATAGTTATGAGCATATTTCAATTGTGAAAGTGATAAAAAGTCCATGGGGAAAGAGAAAGTCAAGATAATGGTATTTTTGTAGGCATAATATAGATTGACTGGTACATAGAATCACGACAGCCACAAAGGAAAGCTCAAGAGGAAAGTGAATAAGGTCCTTTAAGAACAATTACAATTATCAATTAATTTGTTTGTGAATAGATTGAAAGCGCGTACATCGCTGCCAAATATAGTCAAGACGATCTTATTTCCAAGCTTACCGCTACTGGAGTAAATACAAATTTAGCAGATATCGAGGTAAATAGGTTTCCTCGCGATACAAAAGTGTATTCTAATGTATTGTTCAAGCAAACACCTCTCCATATTGCTACTCAAAATGGCCATAACGAAGTAATATCAAAACTTCTTCTTGCTGGAGAAAATCCCAATCAACAAAACGAAGTATGTCATTTTGAATAACCCAAAGTTCATGTTGATTATTAGGATGGGGTAACACCTCTTCATATTGCTGCAAGTCAAAATCATGAAGATATTGTCAAATTGTTGATATCGGCTGGAGCTGATGTAAATCTGGCTGACAGTGTATACAAAGAAAGTTCAAAATACACACAATAATCCCAATACATAGAATGGCAATACACCTCTTTGTGCTGCTACGAAGAGCAGTCGAAAAGAAATTGTGTCAGTGCTTCTATCTGCAGGATCTGACGTGAATCGAGCAAACAAAGTACATCAATAAACACCAGCATTGTTATAATTGTTCTTATAGGATGCATGTTCATCTCTCCACATCGCAACATTTGAACGTTGTAGTCATGATCTTATTAAATTGCTTTTTTCTGCTGGAGCTGATCCAAAAATCAAATAGACGAGGTAAATCATATTCATATTACAAACCTTGACAAGGTTATGCATAGTGCGGAAAAACACCCACTTCATATTGCAGCTGAAGTTGGGTCAGTACAAATTGTTTATAAAGTTATTTCTCCTTTGGAAAAAATTCGTTTATTCGACAATTTAATTCTCTTGGAAACCTTTGTTGGATGATGATAATGACCCTCTGTATTCTCGGTATTTTCATCCAGCACCAAGTAATATTTATGAAATGATCTCGGTGTGGAATAATGTAAATGAACGAGACATGGGCATCATGATATAGTGCAAATACTTGTGAATGCTGGTGCTCATTGCTTTTAACATAGAAAGAATTTTGTGATCAATATTTTTCAAAGGCTTTGTATTTCTTGTCTAGTTCCAAGTTTCAAAATACTATAAAAAATTCCTACATTAATAGCAATATCGACTGGGGTCAATGTAGATTTAACAGACATTGTATGTGAGATCAATTTGAAGTGGTTTTTGAATAGATTAGTCTATACATCTCTGCACAAAATGGGCAACAAAATGTTGTATCCAAACTTATTGCAACAAGAGTAAATATAGGTCAACAAGATATTGAGGTAAACAGAACTCTAATTGATACTGAAAATATTCCAATGGATAGTTGAAACAAACACCACTTTATATCGCTGCTCAAAATGGTCATAACGATGTCATATCGGTACTTCTTCGTGCTGGAGCAAACCCAAATCTACAAAACAAAGTAGTTCACTTTGAATAGACCAAAGTTCATGTGAATTATTAGGATGGTTTGACACCTCTTCATATTGCTGCTCGGCAAAGTCATGAAGATATTGTCAAATTGTTGATATTGGCTGGAGCTAGTGTAGATCTAGCAGACAATGTAAATAGATTCAAATTGAAAACACACTTGATATCAATAAATAGAATGGCAACACACATCTTTGTAGTGCTACCAAGTGGTTTGGAGAGCGTATTGTATTATTGCTTATATCTGCAGGAGCTGATGTTAATCGAGTTAACAAGGTACATGAACAAATACAAAAATCTTAATAGGATGGGTGCCCACCTCTCCACATTATATTATTAATACGTCGTTTTGACTAGGTTGCATTGCTTATTTCTGCTGGAGGGTCTCACATAGAGTTGGTGGTTGATCCTTTTGAAAACCTCTCGGTGAATAAAATTGTTAATCAACCAGACAATTTAAAACATTTCAAAATATTTTTATGTATTCACATTTATAAATAGCGTCGAAGGACACCACTTCATCTTGAAGCCAGAAATGGCCACAAAGATGTTATTATGAAGCTTCTTTCCTCTGGAGCGAATGTCAATCAAATAGACATTGAATTTGGAGAAATACCTCTTAAATCTGCTCTTCGGAGTGGGCATTACGATATTGCACGATTACTAGTTATATTTTGAGGTTATCATTAATACATTTAAGAATAAATTTCGTGCTCTACATAGTGCAGACTAAAAAACAATTTAAATTACCGATTTCAGATGTAGATTATCACTACCAATATAATTCTAAAGGAACTCTTAAACTAATCTATGTAAACACATCTAAATTGTATAAGAAGCTTAAAGTGTGATTTGCGGTTTAGATATGTTAATATGCGGATAAGATGAAATGACTTCAACTTAATTTGCACTTTGGTTTAAAGCATTCTGTCCATTTAGTGCTTGGTCTTCTTTCCAAGAGCTTTATGACCATCTTCAAAATGCTAATTTGTATCAAGCGGGATTGTATTATGAACTTAGAGATCCCAGTAGAAAGAACGAATTACTCAACTAGGGAAATATGATCAAGTTGTTTTGCGAAATTCTGGATAACCGAGCAACTTTTGCTAAAAGCTAGTTCAGCTGAGCTATACTTCAATACAATTTGAACATTTATAATATGTAGTTGAACCTCGGTAGTACTATACTTAATGGTATTGCTGTATGATTTTAAGTAATCTATGGAGAGAAAGATGTTGAGAAGAATTAACAGCACAAGATATGGTTGGATAGATTCATAGAAAAAGAAAGGATTAGGGTGTAATGTTGTTGAAGCTCTCAACTTAATTTGCCTTCTTTGAATGGAGGATCTACAGTCAATCCATGAAAATAAGGCAGGTGAATGTTTGTAGCATATAATCGGTCATATAGAATAGAACAAATATATATTTGAACACAAGATTTCCTATTGGTTAAAATCATATTTTTTAATTAGTTATGATTAGTTAAAACAAAAACAAAAATCAAATTATTACCAATCACATTTAATGTCCTCTCTACCAACCGACGTTGTGACCGTGGCAACGGCTAAAATTGGACAAAAAAATAAAAATAGCTATTAAATTATGTATGTGTCCCTGACGTGAGTACTGCACTAAATATATCTGAAAGAGTTTTATACAGAATAAAATTATTCGCATTAGTTAATCTAATAATAAGTCGTAACAAAACGGATGCATTTTTGATCTTGAT